>CALNHX010000843.1:0-279165 GCA_940337035.1 Agriotes lineatus
AATTTAACTTGATATTGCCTGCACTTTCGTCCGTTTAACAATTTAAAGACTGAATTTAATGTTTACGTACCGCCATTAAGCGGTTTTCACTGTCATTTTCTGTGTACATGCTCGTCGAACTGCCTACGGCACTGTATAGACTGGTCTGAAAATGACTGCCAGGCCCCCAAATCTAAACGACCGAAACCTACCGGTAGAATAAACTCGACTTGTTTACAAGCATTGTTACATTTTTTATTCCTTTGTCTGATCAAATACAATTTAATTTGATGTATTTAGCTAAACATATTATACAACGATAAAAATTATTTTGTGTTCTTTCCTGGGTAATTAATCTTGAGTTTATTATTGGTACCTTGGCATTCTGAGCTACCTGGGAAGCCAGTATCAGTCTGGTAAGTGTAGCAAACAGATTAAACAATTAAATTAAATTAAACTAGTCCGACCGGCTACAACGCTATCTGTCAAACCAGGACGTTCTGCATTCAACTCAGATAGAACTATATGTAATTGCTTGATTTTATGTTTTATACTTCTCTCGTCTAAAATACGTAGGAAGTATTGTAATGTCTGCACGTGACGATATTTTGCATGCGGATTATTCGGCTACCGAATATGTTTCCGGTCAAATCTATACAGAGTGGACAATTTAAAAAATAAAACGTTGTCTATTATTGCCTTAATACAAAAATCCATAAAGGTAGTAATTTGCTCATAGCTCAGGTTTTTATCTTTGGTAAAAATTGGACTCAACATATACAGGGAGAAAATTGTAGACAGATGAAAAGAAAAGCAATAGCTGCGGACTGCAGATAGCGAAACGAAATGGTGTAGCGATAACCGCGCACTGCATTCAACACAAGAAACAGAAATGTGTAACGATGGCCGTTTACCGCAGTATCGCAAGTAGCAATATACATCAATCGATGAGCTTTGTACTTGCGAGGAAAGTTCCGTGTTAATGCTATCTCATTGATGTCATTGCTGTTATAATGGGTGTTCATTTGAATTTGTGGTATAGTTAACTTTGGAATTATTCAAGTTACGTGGTGCATTGCATCTTATGGTTGAACAGATAACTTCATATTTAATTCAATATTTGTTTTAAATATTACAGAATTATTGGTAATGGAAACTTATTATTCTTACTATTAGTACAGTAAAATTGTCGGAAAATACCCCGTCACCTTAAAAAAATTGGCCGCGGCGATTCCTCTTGCCCAGTGGTTTAAGGACATTAGACAAGTGTAAAACCAAAAAGGCGTCACCCCACCCCTTGCCAAACAGCCGCCATCTTGATAACAATTGAATTTGTTTTTTCTCGCGATCCATTGGTCGCACAGAAAAAGTTATTGAACAAAAAATGTTGGGAATAAAATTCTACACATTTTTGATCTGTGTCGCGATACCGAGAAGTTGGTATTTCAATCGGTAGAGGGCAACAAAGTTACCAAAAATCTGTTTCCGCCATTCTAGCTCTGTGGGGGTGGTTTTTTCCGAAAATTGCAAATGTGACAGTTGTAGTGCTTGAAAAATTATGCACGAATCTCTTTTAATAATGGGATTGATTTAAATAGTCTCCGAGTGACAGCCCTTTAAAGTCCGCGCAGCGTGGGAAGTGTACGATATATTCCGGCGCAGCGAAGTAACCATTTCTCTTTTGCGAGATAAAATCGTCACGTCACTCAAGTAGTTTCAATGTGAATAGGTTTTCACAACCTACAGAAATTCTACACATTTTTGGTCATTGCCGCGATACCGAGAAATTGGTATAGATAAAAGAAATGAAAATGATGGGAAAGGAGTATATGAGCCCAGAATGATATAATTTGGCTCAGATCCGTAAAGCTCTTAAATTTGCTGGTGTAATATTTATTATATAATATGATAATTGCAATTGTTTGTAAATTTTGCCACAGGAATGACCAAAATTCAACAAATTGACAGTTGCTTTACGACGTGTCATTTCTGCAAAAATAATACAGACACCCCACTGTCTATATGTTATTAAACAACAAACAGCTTGTTTCACTTCAACTAAAACATGCTAAGATGAACGAAATTATATTTTGATCGTTTGAGCCAAATGAAATGAATCTGTAATTTATTTTATTCAATTTTGACAGTTTAAAGTGACATTATTAACTCCATAACCTTCATAAACAGTCTATAATTCACAAGTGAAATAAAAGTGTTTTAATTCACTAGAGAATTAAAAAAGTTTAATTCACTAGAGAAGGGAAAAAGTTTCAATGAAGAACAACATATTTTTATTATCTACAAATATTTACATCCAATTATTCTTTCTGTTTGTAGTGTGTAATATATAATTACTAAAATTTAGATCCAATCGAAGATGAATGGGCAAATTTATATCTTAGTTTGAATATTTTTTAAATTTCTTATTCAAAATTTCGTCAAAATTGAATAAAAACATATATACGTCCCGTAAATTAAACATTTATTAACTCAAAGATATGATCTCACTCGCACTACGTGCTCGTGAGCTCAACATCTTTTCGTGAATAAACATATGTTTAATTCACTTGGTGTATAATATTTATTAAAGTTAGTGTTTCCCGACTACTTTTTGTAATTTTTTATTGTTAAAGCTGTTATAATACTGATAAAAACGTCTACAATTACGATGTAAAGATATTGACAAGAAGATTTTTTTTTGAGTTGTTTCTTCGTCTTGGTTCGGAGCCTCGGACACAACCGAGTCATTATCGACCACGATAGAAATGTTGCTAAAACTTTTATTGAAAAGAGAGCTCACAACTTGTTATAAACGCAATCTGAAATCTTGGAAAAAATCCGTGAATACGATTGCGAGTGCTGTTTCGTGATTGTATTCTGATTAAAAATTGATAATAGTACGAGCGATAATGGTTTTATTTATGTTAACCAAATGGCAGACATGGCATCTCGTTAGTTATAATAAGTGCGGGATATAAATAATTTACATCTCTCCACTTCTCCGCACTGCGCGGACTTTGAAGGGCTGTCACTCGGAGACTGTTTAAATCAATCACATTATTAAAAGAGATTCGTGTATATTTTTTCAAGCATTACAACTTTCACATTTGCAATTTTCGGAAAAAATTACCCCCACCGCGTTAGAATGGCGGAAACAGATTTTTGGTAACTTTGTCGCCCTCTACCGTTTTAAATACCAACTTCTCGGTATCACGGCAAGGATAAAAAATGTGTAGAATTTTATTTCCAATATTTTTTGTTCAATAACTTTTTCTGTGCGACCAATGGATCGCGAGAAAAAACAAATTCAATTGTTATCAAGATGGCGGTTGTTTGGCAAGGGGTGGGGTGACGCCTTTTTGGTTTTACACTTGTCTAATGACCCTAAAACCACTGGGAAAGAGGAATCGCCGCGGCCAATTTTTTTAAGGTAAAACGACAATTTTACTGTACTATATAACAGAAAGTAATTTAGGGTAAAAAATGTGTTCGTTGCTTTGCTGGTAAGCAGATTACGAGAGGTAGTTACGTGTTATGACTAATGCTGATTTTTTTTTATTTTTCAATTCGAACAGTGGCTTAAATATTTACTTAAATATCTAGTGGAACAAATCAAATAACTGAATAGTATATTATAATACGAATTATTCAAATATTGGAATTATCCAACTATTCCAAATTCTATTATTAGCAAATTTTAATTGCTAAGTTTTATTATTGGTGTTTAAGCATGTCCAGTGGTTTTCTAATGTTTTTTAATGTTATATTATTTTATTTAAACCAAGTGTCTCAAATTACCCCAGCCAATAAGTCTTCAAGAGCTTGTAATGTAGCATGCTGTGAGAATGCTTAATTATTTTCAATTAATATCAAGATATCAAAAGGGTATCATGTGATAACAAGTGTAAGAGAATAACGGGTGGCAGTAAATATTAGCAACCAAGAGGTTGTTGACAAGGGTTGAAAAGTTTCTATAATTTAAAGATTATCAGTCAAAATATTCACATTAAAGGTCGAATAATACCTTTAATTGTGAGGATATAATTCAATTTGATACGTGTTAGTAAGAATAGCCTTCTGCACGATCAAATACTGACCAAGGGGTCAATATTAGTCTTCACATAGTGAGTTGGAGATTTATAGAAGCCATTTCAAGTGGTCATTGGTGTACAAGTCATCAGTTTAGTGAGTCTTTGTGTGTGTGGCATGCTGCAATACCGTTTTAAGAAAATATTAAACGGTCAAGTCTGTCTACAACGAGCTTTTATGGGTCATCATCATCTTCAAGTAGGTGTTTGACGACTTCGATCAGTGTGAAACTGATATTAGAGCAACATCCCAAGTACGAGTTTGGCTGTTGAAGGTTAGTGTATTCTAGTAACAGTTTGGATACGGCAAATTTAGAATTTAAAACGTGTATTTAGATTTAGAGAATCTTAGAATATTAAGTTTTCTAAATTAATATGGTGATTTGAGTACTCGACGGTTTCGATCTTTATAATTAGAAATTTATCATTTTGGTCTAGTTATTTTAAAAAGTATTTAACCGCATTTATTGGAACTTTCATTTAATTAAATAATTTTGATAACTTTAATCTGACTATTAATTTGTAATGTCAATTCAAACGTTTAATACACTATAACAGTTAATTAGATTCAAACTCAAGTACTAAGAGTGTGATTAAAATAATCAAACTAATATTTATTTGGTCATTCAAAGTACCATTCATTAATACAGTATATATATTTGACATTAACTCATTCAGCTGGGAAGTACAGAGAGTCTCAATTGCTAAATAAGCTGGCTAGCCGAGGTATATTTAAACATGACATAATTTCAAAGTCAATTATGAAAGTATGATATATGTCAATATATGATTCAGTTGAAAGCAACAAGGTAAGTGAGAATTATATACATTATTATTGATATTACTTCTGTGAATTAAGCAAACAGGGTAGATATCACTAATTTTTATTATACATTAAAATCTCCTACAAAAGGGGAGGTGTAATAAAATGTTGAAATTTAGCAAGGTTTTATTTAAACCAAGTGCACTATTTCACCCTACTTGATATCACAGCATCAGAGAAACCTGGAGGGTGTAAATTCATGTTCGAAAAGCGAGATATACTTCTACAGGATGTTTGCTAAAATGTGTCTCAAATTTTGAGAAGTGATTGTATCCTCCAAAACAAATAAAAAATGTTTCTAACACTATGTTCGCACACCAACATCCTGCGAGATATAGGTAGCCCTTTTATTTAAAGAAAAGACATATTTGTGTTACAACTTATTTGGCCTAAATGAAGTAGGTTAGTTATAATATTAATAAAATTCAAGGAGAAAATTTATTTAACTATGTGTTAATCATCTTCGTTTTTTCTGGTGATTTTAATTTATAGATTTGATCCAAACCAAGTGCCAAATTCCCAATAATTACCTAATACATAGAAGTCAGAAAAGTAAAACTTAATGATGTGACATAAACACACTGCAATGCCGATGCAGTAATCAGTCCAGCTGTACCAATACCACCTAAAGAAAGGCATTCTGTCTCTGACGTCACGCCACGGGATCGTGACGTCAGGAAAAGAAAGCCAGTTATGACTGCCGACGTGAACTATGAGTAAGAACATATGTTTGTTGCAATTATCGCTAAATTATAATTGTTTAGTTTTTTTTTATAGAAAAGCCTTCATTAGTGTTTGGTGGTGTGCATGTTTAACATAAGTACTGCACAAATAAACATGTGAATAACCATAACAGCTGGTTCTGAAATAAATGCATGCGAATTACTTTTCCTTCAGCTATAACGGAGCTGGTTTTGAAGTTTCCTGCAGATGAGCCTTTGAATAAATATTTTTTTTAAACAGGAGGGTTATTTAGTTAATTTTCTTGGGCGCGATTATCATAACGAGTAAAGAGTAGCGGATATTAATTCTACATCATATACTTTGATCACAAATTATTGTAGTAAAGTGAATAATAGCAGGTTGGGCCTGGAAAATAAGGGTAGAAAACTAAGGACGTTAAAAAATGAATAAATCAAATTTATAATTTTATATTTTGTAGGTACCTATTAAATTTTGGCATTGATATTGCGTTACCTGTACTAAAGTTTTGTATTCAAAATTATGGTTTTTCCTTTGAAATGTCGTTTTCCATTACAAAAAAATCTGTAAGGAGCTTTACTCAAAACTCCCTCTCCGGCGGACGTTGTGACACTAAATAATTTTAAAAATCAAAGGAAAATAGGTGTAAAAATATTTTGACGTTTCCAATAATACTGAAACACTAGAAGGGAAACACTTGGTAATGCAAAGTACATCAATTTTTATATAAAAAGCTATAACATGTGATGGGATTCGAATTTTAGTGCCTGCGAACGAGCATGCTCATTTATTTCATTCACTGCCGGAAGCTTCGAGTTCCTGCAATGCTGCATTTCAGGTGACGCACTTATTCGTTGCTCTTTTTTTTGTCTCGCACAACATTTATCGTATGTCTATTGGGTCCCATTTTTGGTAAGGTTAAGCCTGCGCTATATACAAATTATTACTTCTACATATTTCTCAGTTAAAACAAAAATAACCAACAGTTTATTTTCTGAAGGTGCTCACCCTGTATATATTTGTCTGAAATTTTCTCCGTTTCATGCCAGGTAGGTATATAATATGTATACAAAATATTGTCTTTCTCCAACAACTAGTTTTTGAGTTATACCGCCAACAGGCAGACGGAATTGAGAAAACCTGTTTTTCGTCATCTAGGGACTCTGAATCGTGAAGATCTGAAGAAATCTAGGATGATGATTTTTTATCGATTACAATACAAGTAAAATGAAGCGAATGGGGAGCGGGTAAAGGCTCAGTTCACGATTGGTAACCCCGTTTCCTCAGGACACCCATATTTTGTAAGTTACAAACACATGTAAATACTGCGCTTATGCGATTTAGCCATTTAATGCTAAATTTTACGCCTCTACGGTCTTTCTGCGCTGACGTTACGCTGGAGAGTTGCGGCATTATTCTTTAGGCGGCATCGGCTGTACTGACACTGGATCGTCGCCATTTGTGTCTATTTGTTCTTTGAAGTTGCGACACACTGTTGTACAAGTAGAAAAGTACAACTTGGTATAATACTAGATGGTATTTTAGTTAAAATAAATCAAACTTCGATAAAATAGATATATTAGGAAAAATTTGGTATGGGCGTTTTTTATATTACATTTGCACAATTGGTCCAAAAATCTAACATTTTGCTTCCGATTTGTGATGAGGGGCCGACGCGATACCGGACTGTCTGGGCGAAAACCAGACGGGTGATAACCCTAGCTCGAGAATTAAAAGCGGGAACCATACGTATTCAAGAGCAAGTTACGAGCGAGTAAGGCCAGTTTTATTTAAACCAAGTGTACCATTTTGCCCCACTCGGTATCAGAGCAGTAACACAACGTAGAAAGTGTAAACTGATGAGCAGGGCCGAGCCAAGGGTATCTGCCGCCCGGGTGCAAGATATAGTTTGCCGCCCCTATAGCGTATAGCTCCGTAGACGTAAATAGTGTTAATTTTAAAATTCTGCGTTGCCTTGATAACTGTAACTTGTTTTAAAAAATAAAAAAATATAAAGGTTATTATAAACTTTATTATTTGTATAAATTAAAAAATTAAATATTTAAAACAACTAACATAATGCTTTAATAGTTATAAAACAAAGTATTGCTTAAATTATTTATTATTAGTAACTTAGAAGTTATAAACATGAACTAAAAACTACATAAATTCTAAATTTAAATATCAAAAGCGACTTTTCTTGCTTTTTTAATTGCAAATTCTCGTATTAAATCCGTCATATCTAACGCCTGGCAGATCTCTTCCTCGATGCTTATTACAGCCAAATTTGTAAGTCTGTTCTGGCTCATAGTAGATCTCAAATAGTTTTTAATTATTTTTAATTTTGAAAACGATCTCTCACCATGAGCCACAGTGACAGGCATCGTTAAAAAAATTCGTAGGGCTACAGATAAATTCGGGAAAGTGCTAATTAAATCATTAGCCACAAGGTATTCTAAAGTTTCCTTGGCCGAAGTCGTATTGCTTTTATTATAAATGGACAATATTTCAATTTCATTGCACAAATCAATTGCATTAACATCCATTTGTTTTGTAGATGAATCGGTTAATTTAATTTGTAAATCCATACAACATTTCATTAATTCTTCTTTATCTATAGATAAAGAGCCTAAATTATTTAAAAAGCCAAAATAGGAGTTGCACTCGTTTAACTGTTCAAATCTGTCATTTAATTTTGATATTACTATATCAAGAATATAAAAATAAAAATTTACTTTGAAATTCAACTCTGGTGATTCGATTGATTCATCTCTATGTTCATAATAAAAAAAAACCTTTGCTTTTCTCGGTCTAACCAAGCCTACAGCTGGAAAAACACTTTCGCAGTCTATATCTTCAGCAATTTTTTTTGCCTCATTAAGCATAGCTGTAAAACTACCTTCAGATCGTATTTCAATGAAAAAAATTTGAATTTCTGTCAACATTTTTACAGTTTCTGGTAAAATAATATTAGATTTTTGCATGATTTTGCTTACAGTGTTTATTTTTGATAAAATATTGTACCAAATTACTAGAGAACACACAAATTTATATGATTTTATTTTATTAATTAGTGACTTTGCAAGGTTTTTTGTGTCATTGTCTCTTGATGTATCATTATAAAGGGAAAAGAGAGCATCATAAATTTTTTCTAAATTAAATCTAAGGGTTTTAATGGCATCGATTCTACTCTCCCACCGTGTATCAGATAAAGGTTTTACAGTTATGGTAGGAAGTTCTTTCATGAGAATATGCCAACGGTAGGTGGAGGCTGAAAAAAAAACATATATTTCTTGAATAATAGCAAAGAAATTTGTTACTTCAAGCGAACTTTTCGCAGCATCATTGACAACTAAATTAAGACTATGAGCTGCACAAGGGACAAAAAAGGCTCTAGGATTTATATCAAGGATTCTTTTTTGCAGCCCATTATGTTTGCCTTTCATGTTGGCACCGTTGTCATATCCCTGCCCTCGCATATCCTTAATATCAATATTTAATTCTTTTAAATAATTCAATAAAAAGGCCGTTAGTCCTTCACCAGTTGTATCTGTAACTGGGCAGAACCCTAAAAAATGCTCTCTAATTTCTATACCCTTTGAAATATCATTAATGAAAACGAACCTGACAACTACAGTTATTTGTTCTTCGTGACTCACATCAGGTGTACAATCTAATATAATTGAATAATATTTACACAATTTTAAAGTTTCGATTATATTTTGCTTGACTTTTTCACCTATTAGACAAATTAATTCATTTTGGATTTTATCACCTAAATAATGTGGCATATTATTGGTATCTTTTTGAATTCTGCCAATATGTTCCGCCATTATATTATCGAATTTTGCAATTGATTCAATTAGCTTCAAAAAATTACCATTGCCTTTTTCGAAAAGTTTTTGATTACTTCCTCTAAAAGCTGCATTTTGTCCAGCTAAATACTGTATGACACAAATGATTCTTTCAATAATTGACGTCCATCGTTTTTTTCCCAACTTAATTAAATTTTGGTTGACTGAGTCAACAGTTGTCCCTTTTTCAATCGATTTTTTTAGCTCGACCCATTTCTTAACACTCTCAAAATGCCCCTTACTTTTTTCGTGCCTGTCTAAATTTTGAGATAAGTGTCGCCAGTCAGTATAACCTTTATCATCGTTAAAAACATTATCAGTAACTTTAAATAATTTGCAACAAAAACAAAATACAGAATTATTTGACTTAGAATAAATTAACCATGTTCTAGGAACTTTTTCATTATTGCTTAATTTTTTGTCATAATAAGTAGTTGAAAAAGATCTGTTTGAATCGTCTAATGGAAATGCAATATTTTTCAATTGTAATGGCCCCAATTCAAGAATAGACATTTTAATGTTATCTGTTAAAACTTGCGGCCAAAGAGCAGGATCTTTCAATATTTCCATCCCAGCGTCCTCAGCAGCAACCTCGGTTGGTGGTGGTGAATCCGGTGTGTCCTGTGCATCCGCCTCGGATTTATTATTTTCTTGCCCTATTTCTGGATTTTCTATATGCGTGTCCTTGTTCGAATCAAGCTGTTCCTCCACTTGCAGGCTTGTTGATGGTTGTTCGGCTGCAGCCGCCGTGGAAACAAAAAATTTTTTTAAGGAGCCAGCCAGTCCTTTTTTAATTTCGTCTTTTTCGGACTTTCTTTTTCGATACTGAAAGCCGGAAAGTCTCTTTCTGCCATCGGCCATCTGAATTAAGCACAAATAAATTCTAAGGATAGCGAAACAGAAAAATAAGCAGAAAAGTTCAAATGTTTAAAATAATGAAAAATACTTACGTTTTAAAACTTTCAACTTTAAAAAGCACTATATTATTTAGCTCTTGCTTGAAACGTTTAGCCTTTTTATTTCTGCTTAGTTCAGTACAATCTTACTAGCATTCAATCGCAAACTAAACTAACCCCCAATTGCCCTTTTTAAGTTTGTTATCGTATATGCCGGCGGCATGCATGAGCATGAAGCATGTTGCAACAAAGCACAAATACACAATTTACTCATTATTTTTGTGTCTAAAGAGGGCCGCTTAGTCTAGCTGATTTCGCTGATCTATATAGTTTCGTGTTTCATGACGCTGCACCATAGCGACAGAGCGATAACTCGTGTGTCGGTATAATCACCGTGTACAATAGCAAACGGCACCGACGCGACGTGTTTATAATAAAAATAAATTATAAGTAATAAATTATTATTGTATGCTTGCCGCCTTAAAAATGCAACCGTTTCTCTGTATCAAGTTACCTTTATACGAAAAAAAGCCAGACACAAGACTATAACTTGATAAAAAATGTTGCATTTTCTAATGCCGCAAGGCACAAGCATACCTATCTTAAATTTCTTTCATTTTTCATTTTGCCGCCCCAAATAGTTTGCCGCCCGGGTGCTGTGCACGCTTTGCACCCCAGGCACGGCTCGGCTCTGCTGATGAGCTGCGATATTAGAGACTACGTAATACTAGAGTCAGCTAAACAATGTGTCTTAAATAACCCTAACCAAGGAGCGGGAACCAAAAGCCACCAAGAGCTGCAGGAATTAAGCGAGATTTCGAGTGAGTTGAATTTTGCTTAAACCAATTGTAGGAAGGGAATAGAAGAAATTTAGAAGCTGTAAATTGATGTTGTAAAAACGAGTTATTCCGATGGGCTCATAATACATATCAAGTGTTTAAAATATTAGGTGTGGTCACGACACGACTTTCTTTTACTGCTTGTAGAGTGCTTGCCATATCTCAGCGACCCTGCGCAGTGATCGAAATTCTGTAAATACGTCATAAGCAAGGCTACAGACCAACCTGAAAATATCATTGCGATTTTGCTGCGTTTGATATAGTTTGCTATTTTCGTGCTTATAAGTTAGTTTTTGCGTTTTTTATCTACTTATATATCCGTTTATTATAAAGAACAGTTTTATCAAATAAACACGAAACATTGACACAACCTATTTTAAATTTCGCGCCTGCAAGCTAGCCTGATGTTTTTAGGTTGTACTGAAAACACTATTTGGGCGTCTCCCTCTACAGTTGTCTCCCTTGCTCCACTGCGCATTTGTGGTCGCTGAAATATGGCAAGACCTTTTTTTTTAATGTAAAGTTGTGATTTGTTTTAAAATTGCGCATGCATAAATATTTTTGACAAAAATTATAGACGAACAGAAAATATTTGCAAAAATCTAATTTTGCAATTTTTTCTAAAACTTTATTTTTTACAAAAACAACTGTTGAAACGAAAGTTGTAGACAGTTGTGTAATATATGACATTGTTCTATGAAATTTTACTTTTGTTAAACAATTATAAACTTTTTCCGAATAACGGAAAAAACATAAGAGTAAAGTACCACTTCCAGTTGTCCGATTTTAACCAAAAATTACTGTGATCTCCTAATGTACCTATATTTAAAACGAAAATATACATTTTCAGGCCGATCTATTTTACCGTCTGGACTGCAGAGCGGATACAGGCTGACAGGCTAAGAAACTGACAAAGGGACATTACTTCGAATACAAGTTTTTCTGAAGCAGATGATTCGAAAAGGGATATTTTCGCAAAAATCTTGAATTAAAAAAAGCGTGATTGCTATATGCATTACTTTACGAAAACAAAAATAATTCATGGAGGTTGTACTATAGGGGAGGAAATGACTGTTGCAAGAAAAGTTGATCGACTTTTCTACTTTTCGGGATCACCTGGAAGTCTGAAATTCGGAACAAAATTCCTTAGAACCCAAGGTTGATGAGAAAAATCTCAAATGCAGAAAATTCCATATAGCGGTTGCAATATGGCGGCCTTAAGAAAAGTTATCTAGTTATCTTGTCATGTTTCGACCCCTTCCAAAAGACGTACAAACTTGACATTGTTATAAAAGTTTGTCCATACCATTGGAACATCCCTTAGAGTCAAAAATATTGAAAATAATACCTACTAGTTGAATTATAGAGGATGAAATCAGTTTGTTGCAAACAAACTTAACCAACTCCTTCTCCACTTCCCATCACCTGAGAACCTAAAATTCGGAATAGAAATTCCGTGTGACCTAAAATTGATGAAATGAAGAAAATTTAACATGGCGGTTTCCAAATGGCGGCCGTAATAAGAGTCATTCTTTCACGTTTCGACCTCTTTGAAAAATAAAGCAGAAAATTGATTTTTTTTACTGCAGAATAACGCCCTTATACAGTGTCTTACAGGATTGATATTACAAGAGGTGGGATGGACTAAAAATTTTCGAATTTTATTTTAAGATTGTGGGCAAGTCCTGCTTGGTCTGAAGATAATTTTCTTTTCAGTAAATTACCCTTTTTGTTCATGATACGGCAACATTTTATTAAGAAAAGTTGTTCAGAATGATAAATTATGTCCCTATACAAAATTTCAAGAAGATCTACCTCCTTAGATTAAACCGTTATTTTGAGATTTAAAAAAATAAATTGTATTTTCTTTTCAGTTAAACTACCCTTTTTGTTTATAATACGGTAAAATTTTACTAAGGAAAGTTATTCAAAATGAAAAACTATAGCCCTATACAAAATTTCAGGAAGCTCTACCTACTTAGATCAAACAGTCATCTATATGAATAAAAATCAATTGCTCCATGTATGTTAGTTACATCATCATTGGAGAACGGCTCTACCGATTTGGCTCATTTTTTCTTTGTTGTGTTCGTAATTGTTAGGACAAGGTTTGCATGAAAGAAAATTTTGGAAAAATCCACCGAAAAAGTCGGAAAATTTGGAAATCAAAAACCTGATTTTGTATGGTATTTTTGTATAGGATTTCGTATGATTTCGTTTCTGAATGGCTTTTCGAAGAGAAAAATGGGAAAATCGGAGTGCAAAACTCGGAAAATTGGGAAAATCGATTTGTTTTCAGGATGGAAAAACCGGAATAGAACAATGAAAAAGTCATGTTTTAAAACATACACGCATAGGTTCACGTAATATTATACCCGGACAACGCCGGGTAGGTCATAGCTATGTTATATACGTACAAGGAATAAGAAAGAATATTTCGAAATTCAAAAGGGTAAAATGAGGGTTCCAATTTTGTATGGAACAATAATATTAAATAGATATTTCGACTTGAAACTTCGTCGGAGTACTCCTAAAAACAAATAAGCAAACACATATTTCGTGATTTTCCGAAAATCAATCCCTCAGGGGGTGAAATGGGGTAAATAACCCTAAAAATCGATGTGGGTGTCGTTATTAAGGTTTTTTGGGACGTTGATTGCGAAAATGGCATTTATTTTTAAGTCCAAGACGGTGGACATGACGTAAAATTAAAACTCTATAATGGTGAAACGGGTTTCAGAGACAAATTATTTATGGGCAGAACAACATATGCCGGGTCAGCTAGTTTTTTATAAATACAGTAGGTCTTCCTCAAATTTTGTATACGGTCATAATTTATCATTCTGAACCACTTTTCTTGGTAAAATTTAGCCGTATCATGAACAGAAAGGGTAGTTTATCTAAAAAGAAAATAGTTTACGCTTCACTGTTAAGGCCTACTTGTTTTTCAAAAACTGAAAATATTGTTAAAATTCCCTTCAGACCAAGCAGGACCTAATCCCACAAACTTAAAATAAAATTCGAAAATGTTTAGTCCATCTCACCTCTTGTAACATCAATCCTGGGACACACTGTATTTGTTCTGTGCAATTTTGAATCACCCTGTATAATACAACAAATGCCGGCAATATTTGTCATTCTGAATACCAGAGTTGTATTCGGAGGACAATTCAATGAAAGAAAAATATTCATTTTAACGTTTATCTGTTTATTTATAAATATAGTCGCTACAATTCTCTCCTGCTGCTTTCATTTGACGTAAATATTGTCGAAGTAAAAAATTAATGAAAGAAAGTTACTGGTTGACTGCAGAAAAATGCAAGCATTTGATTGGCCACTTTATTTTGAACTGAATTATCATATACAGGGTGTCTCAAAAAGAATGGGACACCGATTAGTCATAGATTCCTTACGTCATAATAAATCGATTAAACTTAATATACCTTAGTACAAAGTCCCTTCAGTAAGAAGTTATAGGGCCTTGAAGTTCAATTTTTTATTTTTTATTTTTTTGTTAATTTTCATAAATGTAGAGATATCAATTTGAATTTTGGTATACATACATCATGCCTACTTGAAAATTACATGTGTTAGTGACAACCAAAAATCTTTGATAGGTATTTTAAGGTAAACGGTTGCTCCTACGCCTATGAAGTAAGAGTACATTATTGTTAAGTATTTTAATTTTCTTTAAGATAATAACCTAAAATTTTTAAAAATGTTACAGATAACGAAGTTAGAGCTAAAAAACGTTTTGAAAGTTAGGTAAAGTGCCCTTTATAGTCAAGTCCAGCTTATGAAATTTTTTCTATTAGTGCAGTATATAATAGTAAGTATGTATACCAAAATTCAAATTGATATCTCTACATTTATGAAAATTAACAAAAAAATAAAAAATAAAAAATTGAACTTCAAGGCCCTATAACTTCTTACTGAAGGGACTTTGTACTAAGGTATATTAAGTTTAATCGATTTATTATGACGTAAGGAATCTATGGCTAATCGGTGTCCCATTCTTTTTGAGACACCCTGTATAATGCAACTAGTGGGTTCTTGATTATCAAATAATCATTTCTGTTTACACGAGATATATTGCATGGCAATCACACGAGTCCGAAGAATATATCGAGTGGAAACAGAAATGATTTGATAATCAAGAAGACGCGAGTTGCATTCGGCTAGATTATATCAGGAGTCAATAAACAACGTTTGAATAGTGTATTTTAAATATTAAAGGTACAGTTAATGTGGTTGCTATGACAATTGTACTGACAGCAGGTAACGTGATGTTTGTGAAGGCGTGTGATTATCACCTATTAATCAGAAAGGTATGTGATTGTCAGTTGCTATGTACATTATCAAAAGTTAGTACATGCGTAACTATGCATTTTGCCGTTTTTTATTGGTTGATGTTAGAGGAAGTGGTATAATTACTAAAAGAACTTTTGACATAAATATTGCCCAAATTAAAAAAATAAAGAGAGACTATTTATTGTTTACCCAGACATACCTGCATTAAATTGGTCACTTTATTTTGAATTGGATTGTGACTTTAATACCATGTTCCAGTTTTTAGTAAAGTGAAAATACAAACAATTTACCCCACCTCTACAGAAGGGTGTAGCTAGGTGGGGAGGGATTTAATAGAAAAAGTTTATATGCAAACTACGTATTTATGTTTCAACGTTCTCTGTAACCCCCTGAAGTTTGTAGGCGATGTTCTGTTACACTCTGTATATTTCTATGTAAATTGTTATAATAAATTAGTAAAATAAGTTATGCTGAAACTAAAAAAAATCGTGTTTTTGTGGAGGCCAGGCATCTCTAAAATTTATTTATGGGGTTCACGGGCCTATAGCCATCACGGCCTTACGCGATTTAGGTTGTGCGAAATCGCGAAAGTTAAAAAATATAAATTTATTAAATTAAAATTACATAAGAGTTACAACAAGCAGCGATTATAGCCTACAAGATTATAACTAACTCGATATGAATGTGGAACATATTTATATATTATCGTTATCGTGTGAGACTCCCTGTTATCTCGACGCCAGGTCAACAGATAATCTCTAGGGCAACACATAACTCTTCCACCCTTAAATTAAATTATACCCTGATGGGGTAAATTTTATCAAGCACAAGGATTTTCTTTATTGCTTACTGATGCTGCATTCGGTGAAGTAGCTTGTGTTTTAATTTTCCTAAGATGTAGATAACGTTTAATACAAAGATATATGATTATGAAAGCTATTGCGATATAAATTATTATGACCCAAGGTGATACAGTAGTATGCATGAAAGTCGGTTTTTTTATCTTATTTATGGCTATCTGAACGTCTATCATTTGCGTTTTTATGTTTCTGATATCAGTGTTATTTATGCTGATGAATTTTGGCATTTCTAAGGAAAAAATTATTGTCGGCTTAGAGAGAGGTTAAGCTCCAGCACGGGTATTTTTGGTATCACTTTGATTTCATGATCGTTCCTATATGACTTAAGCCTATATTTCTTAAATTCTATCATGCAATTATTATGTATAGTAACTAAATTAGTTCCCTTTTTTATGATGTCATTGTCGCTGTTTATTTGACACCTTTTTCTAACGACGGTATCGTATTTAACTACCACTATCCACTGCGTGGGCGATAATTTTCTGACATAACCGGTAATTAAATTGAAAGGTTCTGCGATGCATGTGTTATAGGTTGTTGAAAATTGCAGGAGCTGGATTTCGCATGGAAAGTCTTCCTGTATCTGTTTATGATCCGCTTCGTGACACAGATACTCGTTGATGGTTATTTTGTTGCATTTTTCATTGTCCAATACGTACCTTTGCTCGTTTATTAAGGCAAACTGTGCTTTAAGTTGGATTAATTGATATGTGTTATTCTTTTCGATAGGTAAGGGGAATAGCTGGTAATAATTGTAACTTTGGGGTTCTACTAATGGTATTCTGAGGATAAATGTTATTTATATATGCTTTAATTTTAATTGTCTTTTCTAGATATAGCAAGTCGTTTTGTTCCTCATTTAATGGTGTTTCTATGCTGCTGTCTGTTTTGGTGTTGATCTTCCTTATTTCGTTTAATAGTTCTTTGGGGCTTATTATTGAAGGATGATACGATTCCAATTTGGCGAATGTTATTGCAGTTTCTAGCTCTGTCAGGATATTATTTATGTGATTTAACAGTAGCAATATTTGAAGGTGTAGGTTATCCACAAGTATTCTTTCGTCTGTTTGTAGTTTCCAATATTCCGTTTGTTTCGCCAATCTTAGTACCTGTGAGATTTTATACTGCATTAATATTTTATTACTTTTCAGAGTGTTTATAGATTGGTTAAATTTCACCATCGAGTCTACGTTTAACGGTATCTGCTTATTCACCAGAGTTCCTAACCTTCGCTGGTTCGATATTAGTTCGTTTATTGCCTCTTGGTATCGTTCTGCATCGGATTGGTCCAAATTACCTGTTATAGCTTTTATGAGGGATCCAAGTATTTCTATAGCTCTTTTGTGTCTTTTTTTCGGGTACAATTGTTTCGAATTTTTCTGTTATGGCTTTGATTTGTCTTTCTAATATTACTCGGTAATTCTGCATTTCTACATTGTAATGTTTCGTTGTTTTGTCCGATTTCAGCATTGTGTTGCGTTTTTTAATTGTATATAATTTACCAGCAAATTGTGGAATTCTTCTTTCAAGGTTCGGAGGTCGTAAATTTGAATTATTTCCACCATGTTTCGATAGTTTGTGCCCGTCCTAGCTTGATTGGTAGTAGGCCTGGATTATCGTTTACTTGCTTTATTTCTATGGTACATTCGGCTCCTCCTGCGATCCTTCTGAAACAATAGAGTATTTCAGTTTTCTCGTGTGTATTCTTTTCGTTTTGTTGTTTTTGTCTTTTACGATTGCTGTATTATCGTCTTGCATTTTATAGATTTCGAAGGGCCCTATCTATGGGTTAGCGATTTTTTTTCTCTTTTCGTTCCCGATGTAAACTGTGTCCCCTATCTTGAAAGCTGTCTCCTTTTCTATTTGGTTGTTTCGTTTCTCTATTGTTTTCTCTTTCTGTTTATGTGCGTCCTCTTTCACCCTTTGATATGTCAGTTTTAATTTCTCCGGATGCTCCTTGATGTAATCTTGGTAATATCTTTTGTCGTAATATACCTCGTACGGATCTCTATGGTTTGTGTGTTCAAATTTTAGTTCGCTGGGTGTTAGGCCGGTGACTGTATGTATTGAATTGTTATATGCTATGATAGCATAATTCATTAGTTTAAATAATTCTTCTTTCTGGTATTTTTCTTTCAGAATCCTTAAGTGCTCAATCAAAGTTGAATGGAATCTCTCCTCATTTCCATTTGAATTTGGGTTGTATGGGGTTACGAAGTGAATTTTTATTTTATGCGCCTCTAATAATTGTTTAACTACGTCGTTATTGAATTCCTTTTCGTTATCACTGGTGATACTTTCAGGAGTTCCATAGTATGTGAAGTATTTTACTAGACTATCTGCTATTTCAATTGCGTTATTGCTAGATGTAGCTAACGCTTGTCCCAACTTGGTGAATCCATCTACTAAAGTTAAGAATTTTTGTCCACTGATTGAGAACGAGTCCATAAATAACTTTTGAAATGGTTTGTCTGCCGTTTCTGTAAGGTTTACTGGCACTTTAGGAGGTTGTCTGTCGTATTTGCTTCTTTTGCACTCCTGACATTGATTTATGAAATTTGTCACGCTTTCCTTTATGTTTGACCAATATTATTTTCGTTGGATTTGTTTTATAGTTTCTGTGATCCCGCGATGATTGCTCTTTCCTTCATGTTGGTTCTTAATTACTTCTTCTTGTTCCTCCTCTGTGGCGATGGTAATTAATCTCAGCGTGCATCTGTATAGTTTTGAATCTTTTTCGGAAAAGTAATTTTGTATATATCCGGCAGAAGTCTTTATAAAGGTACTCTTTTTCGAAGTATAAGTAATGCTTTCCTTCCATCATGTAATCGCGTATTAATTCTAGGACTGCGTTCTCGTTGTTTTCTTTGGGTATTGATACTTTATATATTTTCTGATGTTTGTTGATCCTAAGTATGATTTTACTAGCGTCTGTGAATATTTCTGTGATTAAATACTGCACAGTAATTCTTTCTCGATTGTGCTGTAACGCTGTTCTGTTTCGCTCAGCGTTCTAGACGCATATGCGATTGGTCTATCGGCTCCGATTGTTCCTTGCGATAGTACAGCGCCTGAGGCCACATTACTTGCGGTTGTAAGTATGAAAGGTTTTTCAAAGTTCGGGTATTGGAGTATTGGATAATTCATCAAGATGTTTTTACATCTCTCAACCGTGGTTTGTATTCTTGATTAATTATGATTTCGGCGTTCTTCTTCAAACATTTAATTAGGGGTTTAGTTAATTTTGCGAAGTCCTTTATAAACTTCCTATAGTAACCCAATAATCCTAAAAATCCTTTTATTTCTTTCTGGGTCTTTGGCAATGGATACTTTTTGATGACGTTAATTTTTTCCGGGCTAGGTGTTACTATTTCGCTAGTAATTACATGTCCTAGATAAGCAACTTTTTTTCAAGAATTCGCTCTTATCTAGTTGGATCTTTAAGTTTGTTTGTCTAAGGCTGTTAAACACTTTGCTTAGTTTTTCTAGATGTTCTTGTAGTGAAGTGGAGTAGATGATTATATGATCTAGGTATACTAAGCAGGTTTCGTGTTGCAGTTCCCTGAGTATGTTGTCCATTACTCGTTGGAACGTTGCCGCAGCATTCTTTAGTCCAAATGGCATCAGTTTAAATTCATAATGTCCCTGTTCTGCATTGAATGCTGTCTTGTCGACATCTACAGGGTCTATCTCTATTTGGTGGAAACCTGATGCAAGGTCCAAGGTGGTGACGTATTGGCTTCTTCCCAGTTTGTCTAATATGTCTGTTATATTTGGAAGTGGGTAGCGGTCATCTATTGTTTGATCGTTGAGCTTCCTATAATCTTTCACCATACGGTACTTTATTTTTCCGGATGCGTCCATTTTCTTCGGTACTACATGAACAGGGCAGCTCCATGGAGAATTTTATTCCTGCACTATACCTTGCTTAACGAGGTCGGTTACTTGCTTCTTTATCTCTTCCCTCTGCGCTGGTGATTTCCTATATGCTTTGACGTATATTGGTTGTGTATTAGAGAGGTATAATTTATGTTTGATCTGATTTGTGAAAGTTAAAGGTATTCCTTCTGTATGGAATATATCTTTATACTGTATACACAGATGTTCTATGCTTTTTTGTTCTTCCTTATTCAGATGTGCTAGCCGCAAATTTCTTTGCAAGTTTTCGTACTGCATTTCCTCTATATTCTTGGCATTAGGCGGAGTGTCTACATCCAGTTCTGCGTCGTGCGTGTTAATTTCAATGGGTTCTACCGTAACTGGGTTAACTACTTTTAGTGTTTCGCCAGTGCTATTGCAGATGGAAGTGATAGCTTGGTATTGATTTATGGTTACTATGGCTTCCGGTATTTCAATCCCTGGTAATATAAGTTGGTAGTTCATAATGGATTTAGGACAATTTTGCTTTACTGGGACTTTAATTATTTTTCGTTCCCTCGGTCCGGCCGTGATGACGTCATGGGTTTCATCAAAATATATTGCTATATTTGTGATGTTCGTTTTTAGTATTTTATTCTTTATGTCGATTGTTGCTTGTAGGGATTTCATTAAATCTAGACCTATTAATCCGTCGTATTGTTTGCTGAAGTCGAATATGTAGAAGATATAATGTTTTCTTGATTTAAACGTTTTTGGCAAATTTGTGCGTTGTTACTGCATGCGCTGTTTGTATTTCAAATGGTTTTTTGATCACAAAATGTTTAAAATACTTTTCTGTCCTTCTTGACCTAATTAAGGTTTTTGTAGATCCAGTATCTATCATAAATTTTAGATCTATTTCTGGTAAATATATATAGGTTAGTCTTGTATTTGTCGTCACATTTATTTTTACAGTGGTTGGAGTTGTTTTGGTCGATGGTTGCGGATCTTTTCGTAATGGCATTACGTGTGGTCGTTGATCGGGGCTACTCTCTTAAAATTTATGCATTCCTCGGTCTCTGTAGGTTGTTCGTATTCGTAGGTTGGATTACTAGCGTAATATTCTTCAGAATATTTTATTGGGTTTTTCTCCGCTTGGCTTGCACCTTCTAGATCTTCATCTTCATGGTAGTACAGTTGTGTTGAAGTCCAGTTTGGTCGGGATTTTCCCGGTATTATCCTGCTGGGGTTCTTGTTCTTGCCCGAGCACACTTCCATTGGAGTAGGGGTATAGGGTTTGTCGTTTTGGTTATTAAATAGTGGTTTCCCGAACTGGGCGTTTGGTTTGGGTTGATATTGTTGCTGTGGCGTGAAGGCGTGAACGTCTTCGGTCGGAATGGATTGTTGAATTGCGGTCGATTTTGCGTCGTAATACTCCAGGTAGGTCTGGTCTGCGGCGCCATAGCTGGTGTATGATGGAGATAACAATACTGCGGAACTGCCGGTGCTCCTTGATGTGAGAAGGGTTTATTATTTGTTGAAAATGGCTGGACATATTTTCCTGGCGTTACTCTGAGGATTGTTTTGTACTGAGCACTTTTGTTGATAGAGTTGTATCTTCCAGCTATATAATTGAAATTTTCTTCGTCTATGACGTGAGACATTACGATTTCCAGCGTTTCTGGCATCCTGTAGCGTATTCGGTGACCTATGTCTCCTAGAGCCACTGAACCTTGTAGGTAGGTTTGTAATGCAAGGTCGTCGTACATTGCTACCTTCATGCTGGCGTTGGCTGCTTTTGGGCTGGTCAGTTTTACTTTGTTAAGAAGAAGGCTTCTGGTATCCTGACATCTTATGCCGAAGTTATACGATGTTTCTCCCTTTTCAGGTCTCAGGTGCATTAATTCCCTCATTAAGCAGCTTTCCGTTCGTTGGTCTCCGAAGTGTAGGGTTACATCCTTTTTAAATGAGTCCAGTCCGTTATTTCTTCTCTAGTTCCGATTAATTGCAGATCCCTTCCACCTAGTTTGCTGATGATAGGTAGGAACAACGTCCAGCTGATTCCTCGTGACGTCTTTAATGGTGTACGGCATTGCTATATGTGTATTATTTAGGTTTGCATTTTCTTGAGTATTGCTTGAGGTAGGTTCCTCTTGAATATTAAAGCTAGATTCACTTAGGGATAAATTATCGAATAGGGATTCTAGATCGGAGGGATTTACCATCAGCACTTAGCGATTTGAGCAAAGGTACTTACAGCATCAAAACCAAGGTGATCCAGAGCATCCCGTAGTCGTTGGCCTTGAAAAGTTTGATTCGCAGCTCTAACACTTCACTATAATTACACAATTACTTGATATAAACTTCAATTTCATTTAAGTATTTTTAAAGCACTTGCATGTGTTAATTCAATTATACCCCCAAGTAGGATCAATTACTGGATTATTAAGAAACAAGTCCTCGAGAAAAGTATATCCCCAGTCAATTTTCACCTCTGGCTTATTAAGGTAGCCTTGAAAATTTATTATTTTTATGAAGTGTTTTTATTCACTTGTATTACTTCAAGTATACGCCCAGCTAGCGCTAATTCCAGGATTATTAAGATACAAGTCCTCGAAAGGAGTGTATCCCTAGTCAATTATTGCTTGCGGTGTAACTTAACGTAATGAGCGATTCTGAGCTCGATGCAGTGTAAACCGTAAACACGGACTTATTCGAAGATTTTGATTCTAATACTCAGCACATCCTACCGACTGCGCCATTTAGGTTTTGCGAAAACGCGAAAGTTAAAAATATAAATTTATTAAATTAAAATTACATAAGAGTTACAACAAGCAGCGATTTTAGCCTACACGATTATAACTAAAGCTGATATTATATGGCAAATGCATATTTTGTATAATTGATATGCCGGCGAAACTTTTTGCATATGTATGCTAATCATGTGAAAACAAATCGTTTAAGCGAAGTTTCATTTTGCATGTTTTGCATATTAATACGTTTTTGAGCATATTTTATGGATTTTGCATATTTGGTTATATGTAGCAATAATTTGTAATGTATGCAGAACTTTTTGAGATTTTTTTGTAAAATTTACTATTTTATTAAATTTATTAATAAAATTTTTATGTTCAACTGAGATACATACTTTCACTTTCTGCCGCTGGAGTGCAGTGTGCGTATCGAAATGAGCAGAGGAAAGGGGAAGTCCCTATTAAAATCTTTGACTATATAAACATAGACTGCCAGCAACCCCTTTTTTCCCATACAAGCAGTGTATAAGGAATCGGTCAACACAAAATCCATTTCAAGAGTATTGGGTGAATAACAGTCTGGTGGGGTTAGGAAAAATCTCATTTTTATGTTGCTTATAACGTGAAGTTGGTGTTGGCAGTCCATGTTTATATAGTCAAACGTTAAAATGAATGACGTCTTTGAATAAAAATTAGAGAGATAAATATACTCATACAAAATAATTGAAATTTTTACACTATTTAGAATACTACTACTTATTTTCAAAAAAATTAGAGCATATTATGGGCATATATTATAACTTTGGGCGCATATACTCAAGAAAATGTATGCATATATATGCGTATATTTTCGTACATTTGAGTGCATATAATTATCAGCTTTAATTATAACTAACTCGATATGAATGTGGAACCTATTTATATATTATCGTTATCGTGTGAGACTCCCTGTTATCTCAACCTCAGGTCAACAGATAATCTCTAGGGCAACACATAACTCGCGCCTGATCCCATCTAACAAGATTACAAATCCAAATGAACCCCATGAATGATTAAAGATTAATTAATGATATTAACCTTTTTCCATATACGTCACCCATGGTCCAGCTCAACGATGATAGTCGTCTGCGTGGTCATCGTTTTAAACTACGCAAGGAGCAGTTCAAAACGTCTCACCGGCTTCACTTCATCACAAACAGATCATTTGAACACTGGAATGCTCTACCTGAAAGTGTTGTTTGTGCAAGCTCTGTCAGTGCATTTAAAAAACGTTTGGACCGAATTTTCAGTTAGTTAATAAAATCAGTGTGTTTGTACCTATCTTACTTGCATTTACCTGTCTGTTTTTTCTACCGAAAATTGATTTTCTTGTGGATGATTGTATTTTCTTTTCTTTTATTATCTTTAGTTTTGAGATTACTACATTTACCTCATTATATGTAAACATATCTAACCATATATAACTATATGTTATTTACTGTATGGGCGCATTTGTATATGTATTTGGTGCTTAATAGGTGTTTACACTTCAGCACTAACTTTTGCAATAATAATAATAATAATAAATATTACGTACGTAAAGCTAGTTTTGTTCAATCGAAATGTCTCATATTATGCCGATTGGTATTCGGGAACCATGAGTATTCAACAAGAGCTGCAGAAATTCATCACGGTTGCCAGTAAGTCCAGTTTTATTCAAACCAAGTGTACCATTTTGCCCCACTTGGTATCAGAGCATCAGAAAATTAAAAGAGGTGTAAACTGATTTAAAAACTTACGTAATGCTAGATTCATCCAAACGAAGTAACTCTAATTACCCCAGCCAGTAAGCGGGAACCAGAAGTCTGCAAGAGGTGTATAAATTTAGCGAGGTTACGAGTCGACGGATTCCAATAAATTCTGCATATAGACTGTAACGGTATGTTCAAGCTTTAAAAAGTCCAAACAAATTATGTTTTCAATAATAATGTATTAAGGGCAAATAATTTTGCTGGTAAAAATATTTTGCGGAAGTTTGAGTAAAAAATTTTCCGAGCAAAATATGAGCCCGAAATACATTTTGTGGATTATTTCCCAAATATCGGTTCATTCTGTATCGGTGTGCAATGAATATGACATTTATTATCATGCATAATGACAGTCTAAACAGTGGCGTAACTATCATATGTGCAGGGGGTGCAAAGAACCTCCGCGCCGAATGTATATAGGCGCCGCGGTAGCGGAGTTTTTTTGTGAAAATAAAAGTTTTCCTAGAATAGAGGTTCAAAGCGGCAACAGACTATGATACGTGAGCGCCACTGAGCTCTTTTGAGTGCGGAGTCTTTTCTCCTTTTGAGTAGATTAGAAGTTCCAGCTCTAGTGTGTGTTTGTGATTATTAGATTGCATAGTGCATAGTAACATACTATAAATTCAAAGTTTTAAACCGCAAATTTCTGACGATTGCCTCAGATGCAGAGGTTATAGAGAGTGCCAAATTACTTCAAACTATAGTACATTTTTTTTCTATAATAATTTTCAAGGTCAACTTTCTAGGGGATAAGTTGCATTCTTGCAGGGTCCCTAGTTTTAATAATGTTGGTACATAGATTTTTAGTTCTTTTCTTCCACTAAAAAAAATTATTGTCATTTTGACAGATATGTCATAATTTAATATCGCTTGCTTCATTTTTGCATTTAAAATATTTCTTGGTTTTCTTTATTTATCCGATTTTATTGATGATGCGATGATTCCGTGTTAAAAAAAGAAATTTGTCAAGAGTTCAAATTAAGAAACTTTTACATTCAAAATTGACACATAACCATAATTTTGAAAAAGTTCTACCAACACGAGGTATAAAAATTTCCTAGCGTTTTAATCACATGTCTACCAACATTGTAACACTTTGACAGTTATTATAGAAAAAAAACGTACTATACGTATGAAACTGATCTCAATGACGGCTTACTAAAGTAAATTGTACAATTTCAATCTTCGTACACAACTAGTATTAAATCTTGCTTATCAGTGAAGGAAGTGGGAGAAAAATGTCTGTCTAATCACACATCATTGGCTAGCTTTCCATATTTATATACAGCTTATATCCTATTTTTTACATCCCGTCACTGCAGCCTCCACTGAGAGATCTTTTTCTAAATTAAAAATTATTAAACACTTTTTGCTAAGTAAGATGGGCCAAATGCGCCTAAAGAGTTTTGCATTACTGAGTATCGGGAAAGTAAGAGCCAGTACCCTTAGTTTTAATTCACTGATAGATATGTTAGCTTTAGACAAGTGTCGCAAAAGAAAGTTTAATTAAAGTGCTATACCTACCTACACATTTATATATCTACTAGCTGGCCCGGCAAACGGCCCCCCAAAAATAATTTGTCTCTGAAACCCCGTTTCACCACTATAGAGTTTTAATTTTATGTCATGTTCATCGTCTTGGACTTAAAAATAAAAGCCATTTTCGCAATCAACGACGCAAAAAACCGCAATAACGACACACATATCGATTTTTAGGCTTAATACCCTCTAAGGCAGTGGTCGCCAACCTGTCGATCGCGAGCTACCGGTAGCTCGCGGAGGCAATTCTGGTAGCTCTCACAACGAAAATACAAAATCAGAGAAGCTTCCTAAAATTCCACAAAAAAATCTAATTGTCATAATATTAAACATAAACAGCGGCAACGTTGCGGCGAGCGATCTGCCGCTGACACCATCAAGCTAGAATCGGCTAGAATCGGCTAGAACCGACCAGCCGGACCAGTGCGTTAGTGTTCGAGAACGATCTGGATTGCTTTGAACGGGATAAATACGCACGGCGCGGCGACATTGCGCTTAGTTTAAAACTGAACGCGTAACCAACGTCCAGCGGTTGGGTTAGTAGTGAACAACAAAAAATAATATTATGGCAAGCAGTTGTAAGAAGGTAAAGACATACCACTTTCATTCGGAATGGGAAGAACAATACTTTTTTACAGAAGTTAAAGATAAAAATGTGTGTTTGTTATGTAATACTTCGGTCTCCGTTGCTAAAAAAGGAAATATTGAGAGACATTATAAAACTGTACATTCTAATTTTGAAAAATCATTCCCACTACATTCTGCCGCCAGAAAAGAGAAACTGAAACAGTTAAAAAAAGCAGTTAATTGGACAACAATCAATATTTTTAAGAACAATCGACAAAAATAAGGCTGCAACTGAAGCATCGTACCGTGTGTCCCAGATAATTGCACAAAAAAAGAAACCTTATGAAGACGGGGAAATGATAAAACAGGCGTTTTTAGAAGCTGCTGACTCGTTATTTGCCAACTTTAGAAAGAAAGACGAGATAGTTTCAGCTATAAAATCTATGCAACTTTCTGCTAATACAGTGATGAGACGTGTAGAAGTAATGAGCAATGATATTTTTTTACAGTTAAGAACTGACTTAGATAACTGTGTTTATTTTTCACTTCAACTGGATGAATCAACAGATGTCGTTGACACTATCCAGATGACCGTGTTCGTCAGGATGGTTTTTAGTGATTTTACGATTAAAGAAGATCTTTTGAAGTTTATTCCACTGAAAGGACACACTACTGGACAGGAGTTGTTTTCTCATTTAAAAAATATTATTTCTTCCGAGAAAATTCCAATATCGAAAATGGTAGGCTTGACAACCGATGGCGCTCCAGCTATGGTGGGTTTTGATAAGGGTCTGGTGGCGTTATGTCGTAAAGATGAAACTTTTCCGCAATTTCTCTCTTACCACTGCATTATCCATCAGGAAGCATTATGTGGAAATTTCCTGAAACTAAACAACGTTATGAAACTGGTGGTAAAAATTGTGAACAAGATTAGAGCTCAAGCGTTACAAAGAAGATTATTCAAAACCTTGGCCGATGAAGTTGACTGTCAATACGGGGACCTACTCCTTCACTCTGAAGTCCGATGGTTAAGTAGAGGACGGGTGCTGAAACGTTTTAATGATGTCCTATCTGGCATAATTCAATTTTTCAAAAAACGCGATGAACCGACTCCGGAACTAGAAAATTCAATCTGGCTTAGAGATTTTGGTTTTCTCGTGGACATTACCGAGAAATTAAACGAACTTAATTTGCAGCTTCAGGGGAGAGACAAAGAACTAGCAGAAATGATTTCTGATATAAAAGCATTTATCAAAAAGCTGGAGTTTTGGGAACAAAACCTAATTAACAGCGATGCCAAGCATTTTCCTATTCTTTCAGAAAAAATATCTCAAAATCCATTAGAACCCTATGACAGCAAATATCATGTAGAAATAGTTTCTACCCTGAAGAATAACTTCAAAAATCGTTTTAAGGATTTCAACGAAATGGCTTTAGTAGCGCAGTTTGTTGTTTCACCCTTTATGGAAATTGATATCCAACAGTTTGCAACTTGTGCAGAACTTTGGCGAAGACATCGCTGCAACAGAAATGGAAGTAATTGATTTTCAAAATGATTTAGCCTTAAAATCGCTAGTCTCAAGTACCAAATGTATCTGGCCTATTGTAAGTAAAGAAAAATATTCAGTTCTATGCCGTGTTGCCTTGAAAGTGAAAGCATTATTCAGTTCAACCTATTTGTGTGAATCTTCTTTTTCCAATATGAAGTTTATTAAGAACAAATATCGCAATCGACTTACAGATGAACATTTGGATAATTGTATTCGAATGGCTGTATCAAATTATACTGCAAACATTAAAAAAATTATCGATGAGTCTGAGTGTCAGCCTTCTCATTGAACGTGCTTTTTTATTTTTCAATGTTTATGTTCATGATAGTGCGTTACTTTTTTGTTGTTATTATTAACTATTTTTAAATCTTACGTGACATGCCGTTGTGGCTGGATAAAAGTTTGTGTTTATTTTTCAAACAACTTCGTTTGGTAGGTAGGAATGTAGTTATTATTAGTACCTATGTATTATGTATTACCAGTTAAATAAATAGTAAAATAAATACATATAATGATAAATTAACTGTGGATTATTTCATTTACGTTGCGTTACGTGGCTTCCGTGTGGGTAGCTCGCTGTTTATTCCAAAATTAACAAGTAGCTCAACACATTGAAGAGGTTGGCGACCACTGCTCTAAGGGGTAGCGGACCCTACAGACGTTGTCCTGCCCGAACGTTGGTTTGCCTGCTATTGGCAGGTTTAGCAAACGTTTTTTCGATATTCGAATTTTCGATCTTTTTCATTTTAAAACATATTGGAGGGTGGTGGGAGAGGGGTGAAATTTTGGAGTTATATCTTCTGACATGCGAGAAATCTTAAAAAAATTAAAAAAAGAAATTCGTCAAAAAATTTTTAAAAAAATCCTAGAACCCGATTGCACCGCCACCTACCGGATCCAATTGTGAATCTATACCACCAGGGGCACTCCCAACACACACACAAAATTTCATCAAAATTGGTCCAGCCGCTTAGGAGGAGTTCAGTCACGTACACATGTACAGAAGAATTATATGTATAAAGATATACGGATGGGGCCATAATTATATATAACAGCAATAAGATAACACGAACAACAAAATAGAATGCTTGAGTAAGAAAGAGATGACCATACAACAAAATTACTTTAGTAGGCACAATTAGTTGACATATGCCATAATTAAAGTGAGCATCAAGTCTACTCGTATATTTGCTACTATGTTTATCTCTTTCTTACTCAAGCAATATGTGTTATTTTCTTGTTCATGTTATCTCATTGCTGTTATATATAATTGTGGCCCCATCAGTATCTTATTTTTCTTGTGAATTATTTAAATTTGTATTCCTTTTACGTGGTTTTTGTTTTTGTATTTTCCTATGTATTTTTATGTTTCATGTTATATTTTGCGAGTGTTTGATGTAATGGTAAAATCTGTTCTACTTTATGGGTCGGAATCGTGGACGGTTACAGTACTGGTAAAGCAGAAATTGCAGGTGTTTGTAAATAGGTGTTAGGTGGCCAGTCATTATTTCGAACAAAGATCTTTGGGACCGAACAAATCAGGTGGGCATTAATATAGAAATTAGGAGAAGAAAATATGGATGGTTAGGGCGTACGTTGCGAAAAAATAAAACTGAAATTTGCAGAAAAGTTTTGATTGGAAACTTTAGAGTTTCAGAAACAGAGGACGCCCGCGAAAAACGTGGAGGAGAACTGTAAAACAAGAAACAGGAAAGACTATAGCACAACTGAGCCAAAGAGCAAAGGAAAATGACAACTGGAGAGAATATAGGAATACCGTACGTCCCAATAGGGAATAATGGGATTATTATTATTATTATTATTATGTTATATTTAATAAAAGATTGAAACATCTAAATGTGTTTTATTTTGCAGTAAGTAACCTTTCATGTTAAGAAAAGAGCTTATTAATTTTCTTAAAAATTTAAAGTGTTGCATGACCAAAAATTACCCCCCCCCTCTTTTTTCTGAAACTTCTTGTCTACAGCGGCTATCATTTATTCTTGCACACCGGCGCCAAACCGTCTTGTTACGCCACTGAGTCTAAATGACATTCTTGCAATACCACATCAATTGAAACAATATATTTGGTAATTGCCATGGATACAAGCGGTAAAAGAAACTGATAAAATCTCAAGGAAAAAATTTTATTGAATTTTGGGAAATAATGGTACTTGATTCAATAATGAGAGATGCGGTAAATAGTCGGAGTAAGGTATACACCTATACACGACAGAGTTATCGAATTCGCCTAGAAATAGTCTGTAGTACTTTTGCTCGGGATTATAAACAGCGTCGATTGTTAATTTTGTTCTGAATATATGCAGAGATATCAAAATTTGTTCAAAAGTAGTACGACCACTACTGATAGTAGAGAATTTAAAACATTGGGTGCGACTAAAACAATCGCTTAGTATAAAAACAATCCTAAATACTCGCATCTGAAGTTAAATCATGTGCGTTCAACCACTTTTCAGATATAGTTAAAATACCAATTATTTTTTGAAGGATAAAAGTTTCCAATTCAGAGATTTTAGGCAATAACGATTGTATATACAAGGTATGTATGGGACCATATTTGGTATATGTTAATTTGAGGTTATTTTGTATATTCTGAAGTAAAAAATATTGTTCTTTCATATAGGGTTTAAGTGCCGTCGCCATATTGGATTTTTGTAAATAACAACCCAGGCTTTGTGATACATCAATAGAAAGCTTATCTTTTTATCTTTTCAGAAATATTATACATGTAATGGGGTACACACGAAAATAGCGCAGATAAATAAAAAACATTTGAGGCATGCTTAATTCGTCGCTGCACATTTAGTGAAATCTAGTAACCATTGCATTAACAAAACGTTATAAATAAACAAAACACAAACAGTAATTACAATTTAGGATAACAAACAACGATTCTTAAATACAAATGAAAACAACATTTGTTTGATTCACACAGATGCGTGCATCAAAACCTTCTTGATTATAATTAATCATGTAATTCAAGTCATAACTGTTTTATCTCATTCAAAGGTCGTGGTAAAGTCAAATTTGCATCTTGCCGTATTTGTTTGCCTCTGTTAATGTTGGAAAGGAATTTGTAAGCTTCTCTTAATGGCTTTTAAGCGGATGGATACATTTTCTACTAGAACTTAAGCCGACTTAGCATATTTGGGAATCATGGGTTTATGGATTTCGTTCAATTGCCTCATTGAGAGAGCTTAGCATTAAGGTTTCTTAGAATAAGCATTTTTCCTAAATAACGTGCGATGCTCCGATTGGCTACGCAGGATCGCCTCAGCCAATAGTGTTTGAGCTTGCCCCTCCTTGAATTGGCGAGTTCGTCTCGCTGTAAATTCAGAGTTAGTTAGATTCAGAGTCTCGAGGAAGCAAGTTCAGCTATGCTTTGTGCTAGTTTGCGTTTCGGTCTAACTCCCTGGTAAAGACGTTTCCAGGTTGTTTTGTGTTACGGTTACGCGCAATTCGCTATTTTCGCGTGGCCAATCCAAGCGTGTCACAACAGTTGAAGCTTTTGTAAAATACCATCGATCCATCAGTGACGTTTGTAATCGTTGTTACTCAATATACTCGTGTTTGTTAAGTCTTGTTTCACTCCAACAACTAACTGAACCCAAGTTAGGGTTATTAAGTGGCAGTTCCCGGCAATCCCATTGAACCGGAATTCGCAGTGGATTAATTGGGAGCCCCATTCGTGGACGCCTCTTATCAAGTTAATCGTACAAAAAACAACATTATTAATTAACAGTAGTTATTGTAGTAATTGTAGTAAATTGCTGCCCATTTACTTCTTGGCAATAATGAATGGGTCTTTTAAAATTGTATAAAGAGTCGCGCAAAGAATTGCTACAAATAGCAGCTACATCTAAATTGTCAGGTCTATTTAAATAAACGCGACTTTTTAAATGGCTCCACAAAAAATTATCTAAAGAAGACAAATCTGGTGACCGAGCGGGCCACTCCACGGTTCCTCTTCCCCCGATCCAACGCCAATCAAAAATGTCGCTTAAATAATTGTGCACTGCAAGTCCATAGTGGGGAGGCGCACCGTCCTGCTGAAACCAGATGTTTTGGTTGCCGGCATTTGGGTTATCATGATTTGGAAAGAGTTCTATAATTTGAGGAATATAATTTTCCTCGCAGCATTTGAAGATATCTGTCCGACGTAAGGTTGCCTTCAAGGAAAAATGATCCAATAATGTTGTGACAAACCAACCAGCCCATACGTTAACTTTCTGGGGTCGCTGGGTGTGAACTTCTTCTATCCAATGGGGGTTGGTGTCAAACCAGTATCTACAGTTGTGCCTGTTTACAGATCCATTCAAACAAAAAGTAGCATCATCCGAGAATACAACTGAATTTGCAAAATTGTCATTTTCAGTAATAACTTCCATTACCCACTCACAAAACTCGAGCTTTCTGTCGAAATTGTCTTCAGCCGATTCCTGTACTAAATGCACTTTGTGGTAAAACTTATTTCTTTTTAGAATTGTTTGACTGGAACGTCTACTCATACTGTGATTTAAGGCAAGTTGCTGTACAGACGTTTGAGGTTGCTCAACCACATCCAGTACTACCTCAATGGAATTCTCTTCATTTGTGACAGATCTTGGTCTACCAGATTTAGGACGATCTTTTACGCTTCCACTTTCAATAAATCTTTAAAAATTCTACTTGCTCTAGATCTACTAATTAGATTTCAATCGGGATGTGCCGTATTAATTAAATGACGTACCTCGTCGTGCGGTCGTTTTCTGTCACCATAACCAATCATCATGAGAATCTCTATCCGTTATTTTTCTGATAAACGATCCATATTGCAGAATTCTAGAAATTATTTGCCAGACAATACAACTACAGGAAGAATTAACAATGTATGATGTTTATTTTGTCACCTCTTACTAGTTGTTTTTGTTTATTCATGGGGTTTTGTTAATGCAATGTTGACTAGATTTCACTAAATGTGCAGCGGCGAATTAAGCATGACTCATATGTTTTTTATTTATCTGCGTTATTTTCTTATGTACCCCTATGCATGTGTAATATTTCTGAAAAGAGGAAAAACAAGCTTTCTATTGATGTATCACACAGCCTAGGTTGCTATTTAAAAATAATGAATATGGCGACGGTACTTAAAATCTATATGAAAAAACAATTAAGGTTTACTTCAGAATATTTAAAATAACCTCAAATTAACATATACGGAATATGAAACGCATATCTCAAACCGTTTGACCAGAGCAGCTTTGATCCCATACATAATAGCGACCCTATATATATACATATATAAGCGCTACGCTGTAGGCCCAAGGCTTCTTTTACCACCTTTTTCATCTGTTTCTACTTTTTGCTGCCAGTTTCCAATCCCAAATCTTTAGCTTCTTCAGATCTTCTTCCAGGCTGTAGATCAACCTTTTGCTTGATCTTCCTCTAGCTCTGCTGTCGTCAACTCTTTCACATAGAACTTCTATCGGTATTCTTCCTATTTCCATCCGTTCCACATGCCCCAACCATTGCAGCCGCCGAGATTTCACTACATTTACTAGGTATACCCGGTTCTGTATATAGTTATGTTATTTCCTGATCATTTTGTGTTAGCATCCATGTCTCATATGAGAATATCACTGCTGGTCTTATTACAGTTTTATATAATCTTAACTTTATGCTCTAGACACACTTTTTGATTTTAGCACATTTCGCACTGCTGCTGCATTTTTACTCCCCACTATTATACGTGCTTTAATTTCACTGCTACACTCGCTTTCTGAGCTGACTTTCGAGATATGTCACACAGTGTACACTTTTGTATTTGCACTCCTCTCCGTTTTCACTTTGCACATAATGATTGTACATTATACATTAACATCTCCTATTCTGATATGTTCATGAACCATTAAATATTTTTAATGTTTTTTACTGTAATAAATAATAATATATGGTAATAGGGAAAGGCGTGCTGAGTAGATCAAAGCAGGCCTGACCCTAGGTTTAACCAGACCATTTTAATGTTTTTAATATTTGCCCAATTGCCGCTACATTTATAACCTCTTATTGATTCTTCATAAGCAGGTGAATCTAGATTTTTCTGCAAAATTTGCAAAATACGAAATAATAAACGTTAAATGAAATTATACCTTTATTCATTGAAGATAATACATTTTAAAAAATACTAAGATTTGGATAAATATCTGGTGATTCCGTGTTTGTGATTTATTTACGAGGTGACAACTAACATGTTTTCGTTTAGTTTCGATTCGAATTCACAGTCGCACTTGGTTTAAAATATTAAAAAACTAATTACGAGATAATTCTCTACGGAGAAGAGCACTACGTTCTGCAACTTTGTAGAACACCACATCGGTCTCTACGTTATGAAAAACAGAGTTTTCCACTATCATTGACTAGCTTTTGCCTGCGGTTTCGCTCGCGCCTACCTAAGAAAGTACCTAAGGGTTAAGACTACTTATTTTTTCAGTTTATACTTAAAGTATTTTTTATGTCATTGTAGCAGTACATATCGTAGCTTCTACAGGAATATCGTTCAATATTAATTAATCCTAATAGATAGGCAACTTTAAGTGCAAGACCAGTAGGAGGGGTTGCCTACCCTTTTTGAAATTTAATTTAGAAGGCCCATGATTACGTTAATAAAAGAACAATAAATAACAAAAATTATTACTTCCTGTTTAATTGAGAAAGCAAAAGGGCGCTTCTCTATGCAGAAGCGAAGCAAATTGAAAATCCTAGCTTAGAAAGGATACAAGCAGACAATAGTAAGCCTTTATTTAACTCATACAGCATAGTATTAAAACATAATAATTTTTCAGGCAGATAGGATAAATTCCACAAACATTTTCTTTCTGAAAAGGGGCAGTTATTATATAACTGGTAGGTAGACGGCAAACTAATACATACAAATCGTAATAGAGGGTTTTCCTTGATTCAGCTCTTAGTGTCACCTCTTTGACCACCAGCTCTTAGGGCTTCCTCTTTGACTACCAGCTCGTCGGTCTTTTTCATTTGACGCCAGTTCTGGTCAGTTGTATATTCGCCATGGAGAAGTGTGTCGATAAGTTATGAGCGATAAGGAAAAGAGAGGACGCAATTAGAAATCTATAACCAGTTAGGAGATCACTCACCAGTCAAGGGCAACTTCTTTGGTTCGATGAGGAGTTCTTCATAGTTAATGTTGGCAGATGGAGAGGTCCAGGTTCAAGGGTTCTCTGCATTAACCGTATGTTAGTCCTGGAAGGGTTTAATATCGTTAGTTAGACTTAAACCCGCGTCATAGCTTAAATATAATTAAATTAGGGCGTAAGCCTTAATAATATTCAATAACAGATTAGTTTCAAGTAAAAACAATAGTTACTTACCAGGTGATGTGGCCTGAAGTGAGATTAAATCGTTCTGTGACTGTCAAGTTGGTTTTTTGGTCACTTGTCAAATAATAAGTTTTTTTTTCATAAAGGACCTTTCTTATACTACATGGAATGATACCAATTAAACTAAATACCGATCATTAATCGTAATTAAGGCCTAGGAAAGAGAAATACGAGGGTATAGAGAGCTCTTTATATTTTCAACTTACGAACCGGAGGTTATTAATTAAATATGTATAAGAAATCTCCTAGATACTGATAGATTCATTAATCCTAACGTTTTATTAGAACAAATTCTAACTTGTCAGAGAAGAATAAAACTTGCTAAATAATTACATAATGTGTATTAAAATTAGAAAGGTATAAGCCTCTAATGCATAACAATTGATTTGTGGACTGTTAGAAAGAATACGTAACCTTTGTAAACTTATTGAATTTAAAACTTTTTAAATAAAGTTATGGCGCCCATTTCTTCTGATTAATGAACTTTTACCTTTATATGAAAGTAAAACGAACTAAAAATCCCACAATTGTTAAAACCCTGATAAGAAACCGTATCTTGAGCTAGTCGGTGAAGTGTAAGCCTTCAAAGGTAAGTAAGGATGAGGGGGTACATCATGTCTACCGTCTTGGACTTAAAAGGAAATGCCATACTTAAAAATAAATGCCATTTTCACAATCAACGTCCCAAAAACCCTCAATAACGACACCCCTAAGGGGATGATTTTTAGAAAATCACGAAATACGTGTTTGCTTATTTGTTTTTAGGAGTACTTCTACGAAGTTTTAAGTCGAAATGTCTATTTAATATTATTTTTCCATACAAAATTGTAACCTTATTTTACCCCTGAATTTCGAAATATCCTTCCTTATTCCTCGTATACGTCATAAAGGGAACCTCATTTCAGCTTTCTAGGTCCAAGGGTTTGGGCTGGGCGTTGATGATTGAGTGAGGACTTTCATTTTTATTTACAGGGTGAGTTTTTTTTAACGTTTAACATGAAGATCTCGGAAAGTATTGGAGATAGAGAGACGGTTAAATGGGGAAGGATTTGCAGTTTTACCAGTTCAATTTAATGAGCTTTTTGTTTATTGGAAAAAATTCAAGGCTAACTAGATATTTCGCAAAAATGATTTTTTTATAATCTCGTTCGGTGCCTCTAAGCTCTGTTATTATTGACTTTAAAAAAAAATGTGCAAAGGAAAAAGTTGTCGACAATTATAGGCTTAATAACACAGTCTAACCAAATTTTGTATTTAAGCTATAATTTTTGAGTTACGACACAAACCTTTGTTTTTCCTAATGGAAACCATAGTCGGTCATGGCTTTATAAAAAGGGAAATTTTTCAGCTATTCTAACGATATACCACTTGATATAGTTATTTTTATAAATAAATAAATTATGGTAATTTCTCTTTTTCTTTTCGAACTGTCCAAGTAGTAGGCTATGGAAACAATTAATAGATGCAAGCGACAATTTATTATTGACAGGTGCATATCATTTAGTTTCTAATTAATGTTGATCGAGGTTTCGTAAATTATCAATATAAAGTTTTCTAATCAAGAAAAGCGTGATGTGATTGAGTGTTACATTTTGTGCCATAAAAATGCCGCACAAGCTGCATAACAGTATTTACAACGGTATTTTGATCTTCGCCAGCCTTCTCTACCTACCTTTAAAATACTGTATGATAATTTGGGAGAGTATGGTTCTTTCTGTAAACCAAATAAGACTGCAAGAGGCATTAATGGAAAGGCAGAGGTAAACGTATTGGCACGTGTAATGCAAAATCCATCGATTCAACCCGAGAAATTGAAACGGAAGCAGGCACGTCACAGCGTACTGTTGTAAGAGTACTGAAAAGGCATAGGTTTTATCCCTATAAGTTATCAGTTGCACAAACACTACACCGTGATGATTACAATAAGCGTATTGAATATTGTACTTGGTTTAGACGGATGAAACACGATTTACGAACTGCGGCATGTTTAATAGACATAATCAACATCAATGGATGCAAGAAAATCCGCATAATGTTGAACAGAGGAGACCCCAAATTAATTTTGGATTTAACGTTTGGTGCGGCGTCATTGGTTCAACAATTCTTGATCCGTACGTTTTACGATACATTAACTGCTGATCGTTATCTTCACTTTCTGCAGAACGATTTTGATAATATGATAGATGAATTACCCTTATAGACACGTGGTATACTCAAATGGTTTCAACACGATGGGGCACCACCAGATAATCAGCTAACGGTACGAAATCATTTAAATGAAACATTCGCGAACTCATGGATAGGAAGAAACGCGCCGGTTACATGCCCCCCCCGCGATCTGTTTTAGACTTTTATTTATGGGGAATGGTAAGAATTGGGTGTATCAAAAGTCGTACTAGAAGCTTTTGTTAATATTGATGGACGTTTCGTTAGAAAAGCAACAAATTCGGTTTTAAAAAGGTGTAACTTGTGCATTAATCATAATGGTGGACCTTTTGAACATCTTTAGTTTTAAATACTTTACTTACTTTAATTACGTTGTTTTGGTACTACTTTATTTATATGTAATTTCCTTTGTTTCTTAATTTATCGTTTGTCATTCTCTGTTTATTAGTTTCTCAGCAAATTATTTTTACTTCAAATTGTAACTCCAACGGAATAAATATTTCACACCAAAATAATTGTTTATAATTTCGAAATTAAAAGAAAATTTTTAATAACTAATTTCAATTTTATTATTAAATACGATGTGCATCTATCACTTGTTTCCATAGCCTACTACTTGAACAGTTCGAAAACAAAAAGAGAAAAATGGCCATAATTTATTAATTTATAGAAATAACTATATCAAGTGGTATATCATTAGAATCTTTCAAAAATGGCATTTTTCATAAAGTCACGGTCGACTATGGTTTCCATTAGAAAAAACACAAGTTTGTGTGATAATCATAACTCAAAAATTATAGCTTAAATAAAAAATTCGGTGTATTATTAAGCACATAATTATCTACAACTTTTTCCTTTACACATTTTTTCTAAAGTCAATTATAACAGAGCTATAGGCACCGAACGAAAATAGAAAAAACACATTTTTTGCGAAATATCTAGTTAGCCTTGATTTTTTCCAAAAAACAAAAAGCTCATTAAATTGAGCTCGTAAAACTGCAATTCTTTCCCCATTTAACCGTGTCTCTATCTCCAATACTTTCCGAGATCCCCATGCTAACATTAAAAAAAACTCACCCTGTATACAGGATGTCCCAAAAAGAATGGGACACCAACCAATTAGTCATAGATTTCGTACGTCATAATAAACGATTAAACCTAATATACCTTAGTACAAAGTCCCTTCAGTAAGAAGTTATGGGGCCTTGAAGTAAAATTTTTTACTTTCTATTTTTTTTCCTAGTTTCCACAAATGTAGAGATATCGATTTGAATTTTGGTATACTTGCTTACTATTATATAGTGCACTAATAGGAAAAATTTCATAAACTAGACTTGACTGTACGGTACACTTTACCTATCGTTTAAAACTTTTTTTAGCTATAACTTCGTTATCATTTTTAATATTATACGATATTATCTGAAAGAGTATTGAATACACACAAATAATGCACTCCTAGTTCATAAGCGTAAGAGCAACCGTTTACCTTAAATGCCTATCAAAGGTTTTTGGTTGTCATTAAAACGTGCAATTATCAAGTAGCCATGATCACAAAAACAATAGGTAATGATTGTAATCTAGCAAACAACAACAAGAAATCAATTAATGACGTTGGTGACATCAGCTTTTTGTCTTTTGTGCTTACGAACATACTGTGACATAAGAAGTTTTCAGCATTGGGAAATTCGTTATGTAGAGGCATTTTATTAAACTTAAAAGAACAAATTCTTATGTCACTAATGTCATTAACTGATTTATCATTATTTTTTACTAGATGGTCATTATTTTTGTGATCATGGCTACTTGATAATTGCACGTCTTACTGACAACCAAAAACCTTTGATGGGCATTTTAAGGTATAGGGTTGCTTATAGGCTTAAGAACTAAAATGACATTATTTTTGTGTATTTTAATTGTTTCAGATAATAACCTAAAATTTTTAAAAATGTTACAGATGACGAAGTTATAGTTAAAAAAAGTTTTCAAAGATAGGTAAAGTGCCTCTTACAGTCAAGTCTAATTTATGAAAAAAAATTTTTTAGTGCAGTACATAATCGTAAGCATGTACGCCAAAATTCAAATCGATATATCTACATTTGTGGAAATTGGCAAAAAAATAAAAAATAAAAAAATGAACCTTAAGGCCTTATAACTTCTTATTGACGGGACTTTGTATTAAGGTATATTAGGTTTAATCGATTTATTATAACGTAAGAAATCTATGACTAATCGGTGTCCCATTCTTTTTGGGACACCCTGTATAGATAAAGATGTATCTAAACTGGTATTACTTAAGCTGCTCCTTAGTACAATTTAATACTGCTCATGTATTCTGTGAAGTACATGGCTCCAATGGCAATCAACAGAAAGTTACTTTTTTCTGTCACTTGAAAACAAAAACAAAATGAAAACACACATTATAAAAGAGTATTCCGGAATTATAATCCCCTGATAAACAAATGCGACGGTTTCCATTTTCCCTAGAAAATGGGTTCTTAAGGCGCGTTTCGACTGTGTGGGCCTAGCCGATCGGCTTTGTTCATCAGCAAAGCCTGAATGCTTATAATTTTTCACTAAAATAATATAATTGTGTTTTCGTTTTCGTAGAAACGTATTTCTTACAACACCCAACACACAGTAAAATAACTTTTTAAATAAAGAAAACTTATTTTATGAATTACAATTTTATATTACATAAGCTACACACAATTCACCATAACAGAAACATTCACATTAGGTGTTCGAAATGCTGACCCTGCATTTTAAGCACATTTGCGCTCGACGAATCCAGTGTTCCGATACCCTTGGAAATTGTTAGCGTAACCGCTCTGTTGCAGGGTTGATGCTATGGCGCAATTCGTCGATTGTATCAGCTTTGGTGGCATATACCAATTCTTTTATAAAATCCCATAAGAAAAGGTCCACTGGACTGCGTGGGCGTCATTAAATGAATACGTTTATTCAAAAATATATGTAAATAACTATTAAATTGGTGAGGTAGTATGGAAGAGCAGGGGTTTCCATTTTGGGAACTTACTGAATGCTATCTCTTTTCCTGTGCAAATCGATCCACATTTATTTTGTTTTATTTAAGATTATTTCTTTTGTGTATTTTAGTTGAGCAGGAAATAAAAAACTATTATTATTATTATTATTATTATTATCCACCGCGACCGATCCATCTTTGCGGAAAGATTGTGTCGAAGTAATCTCGTATAGTATGACTAAAATGGGAAGGACGGCCGTCAGGCATATCAGTAGTACGGCGCACATTCAAAGGAACATCTTCAAGGAGCTCTGCATCATCTGCAAAAAGGTGCAAGAACTGCCTTCTACGGAATATCCGCTGCGGCAGCAGTTTTGCGAATGGATGTTAAATCGTACTAATAGGTAAGCAGAATATCCAATACATGTACAACTTCCACAATTCTTACATATCGGCTGATGAAAATCGGCACGTGATTCGCCAGAGTAGCTTTCAGCAATGTTTTAGTTTGAATCTGTGGGTTGTTGAAACTTTAATAGGGCCTTACAAATTACTAGCACGCCTTAATGGCCATACTTATTTGCAGTGTTTACAGTGATTCTGACAGAGCTTTTATTTCAGATTTTGCAACAAAATCTAGAGTCACCTGCTTATGAAGAATAAATAAATTCGTGCCACCTGTATTTACCTATTTCATACCTTTTTATTATATACTCACTTAGTAATAAAGCCTGACAGTATTTGCTATTCAATTAGTATCGCAATATAAGTACGAAACGATGTGTATTCGACCGCGAACTATAAAGTCTCAAGTGCGAACGCGTAAGTGCGACGTGAGAGAATGTGCTAACAATGCAATGTAATTCAGGGAACAAGGATTAGCGGATTCGAAACGACGCTGTGTCCAGCAAGTGAACTCATTTCAAGCTAAAATTGTTGCATAGCGTGGGTCGACTGATTCGTTCCCAAATTGGCCAAGAGCGAGAGTCGACCTTTTAAAGCCGTGGTTTTGAAGGCTTGCGTGTGCCCACCACTGGGAACTTGCATCTTTAGTTGAGGAGCGAGCTATCAAAGTGGAATAGCACATTGGAGGTGAGCCAGCGGTGTCCAAGTCGACAGCGCTTCAAGCAGCGATTTCGTCCCAGCATCCAGCGGTCCCCGGACTCCTTGTTAGAAGGAGTGAAACCAGGTTAGTTCTGCTTGAAACCGCGCTAAGAGATCAGAAAGCAATTGCAAAATTGTTAATAATTGTCGTAATGAACCGTCGTTCAACTATGAGCAAGTGGTTCACTGCCCGATAACGTGGAAGTACGGACAATTATTCCACCGGCATGACATCATCTGTCAACTCGGCAAATCGGATTTCCAAGAATCGCGGCACTTTAAAGAAAGGACAACTTCGTGTTAAATTTATTGGTGTGCGAAACTGCTTTATGCCTTAGCGCTCGTGAGCTTTTTCTTTGCACAAATAACTGAACTTTAAGCATTTAGCTAATACATTTTCCCAGGCGCAGTGCGCAATTCTTATGTGTATTTGCTTGCATGTATTTGTGTTTTTATCATTTTCTTACAGATTATATGTATTCATGTAAACTGTTGGGTTTTTATTACCATTGGTGTTTGCATTTGTAAGTACAACATTTCAGGTGTCAACGGACTGACCTCAACAATATTAGTTTCCCTTAGCTGCACTGACGATGTTAATAGAGCCTCATAGCTCACCGACTGAATAAGCTATCGAACCAGTTCATTGTAACGTAATAATTTAGTAGTGTGTAGGGCTAGGCAAAACGTCGTATTACAAATTTTATTCAAATTTCACGTTTAATTTAAGGTTTTGATTATTAATTTATTTATTTCTCAATTAAGGGGTATGTAAAATTTAGCCAAGTCCACTCTGGAACTTAGAAATTTTATAGTATTTTAGGACCAGGTTAGCCCTTGACAGGAGATGGAACTTGTAGTTGTTGCAATAAGAGATAACGGGGGGTGGTCAGGCCAAACCAACCCTTTACAGACAATTGTCGCCTTTGTCAATCGTTACCAATGAATACACTCCCATTGCTAAAAGTATATTGATTTTAAAATTATAGTACAGAGCTTATATACAATTAATGTGGGCCGTCTTTTTAACATAGTATTGAAAACTACAATCGTATGCATTTAAGATAGCGTAATTGTACATATTGTTTGTAACTCGCCCTACTACACTCGCGAACTGTACACCTTGTCAAATTGCTCGCTGTAATACTTCGTAATATGACCTAGTGCGTTTGATAAAACTGCAAAGTCTGTTTATAAACACTGAATCGGCACGCGTTCCGCAGCTCTTGTGGCGTAATTGTGCGCACTTTTGTGTTTACACGATTTCAGTTCGTTTTACACTTTGTCCTAAATTCATGGTCAAACAAAAAGGTTGAACAGGTTAAAATTAAGGTTTATTAATCTTGATTTTTTAATTTATATTTAATGATAATAACTATTATAGGAGACTATATATTTTTATTATATATATATATATATATATTATTCTTTATTCTTATATCAAAGTTAATAGATATTGTTATTAATTTTCATTCTTGTAGAATATTTAGAATATTGAAGAAGTCCTATTACTCTTAACCTCCCCTAGTAGACCTAGTTTTCTAAAAATAAAATACTACACTTTTTTAATAGTCTATTTTGTTGTAAATTTCAATTATTGTGTCTGAAGTGTTGCTTCTTTTGGTTAAAGTTTTATTTAAGCTTAGGGTTTTATTTTTTACATGTAAAATTTGTTTAAACAACTATTTGTGCAGTATTTAATTACAGTAGAACTCGGTTATAACAAATTCCACGGGACCGTTATATTTGTTCGTAATAACCGTTATTCGTTATACCCAAGAAGGTCATAATTTGAGCAAATTTCCAACTTCCGCATAATTTCTACTTTTTCGGAAACCGATAAAATTTTCCGTTTGACTCTCGACATTTTTCCACAACTAGAAAATGCGTAGGTACATACGGAATGTCAGTAAAGGAACGACCAAGATACATCCACTTGAAGATTTTTGCAACTCTTTTTGTTGCGTTATAGGCCAAGGTCTTATAGCTATTGTATTTTTAATCCTGTAAAGGGTTTTGTTAAATACAATAGCTAAGACGTGGCTATAAGATCGGGCGAAACCCATTATCGCTTTTCGAATAACTGGATCCTGCAGGTAGCTGCTGGATTCTAAGAAAAACGGAGTTGCTTACAATGCCCACTATCTCGCGCTATTGTACAGAGTGCTAGAGACAGCTAGAGAAAGTGGCCTACTACGAAATTTAACTGACCACTATTTTCCTAGAAAACCTTCCTTATTATAATGTTGCCACAACAAAATACCTAATATCTTTCAGTTACATTTTATTAGGAGATGAAAAGGATCAGTTCTGAGAATGTATTCTTAAATTTTGGTTGGTTATGCCCGTGAAACGAATTCGTAACAAACATGAAATACATGCATTAAATCAAATGTAATTCAAATATACCTTCAAAATTATTCGTTATAAACGTGAATTCGCTGTAACCGTGATCGTTAAAAGCGAGTTCTACTGTATATATATATTTATTTACTTTGAATTTAGAAATTGATGAGTTTTAATATAGTTTGTGCCAGCAATTGCGGTAATACAAAAGATGGAATTAAAATTTATTGGTTGGTAATTAAATATTTGTTTTATGAAGAAATTTATTATTAAATTGTTTAGGCGACATTTAAAATTTAATATAGGTTTATAAAATATGTTTTTTTTTGAGATTATTAAAAGTTTTATTTAGACTAGGATTAGATATTCATTTCTTATTTTGGTATTTCGCCACTCCAAAAATTAAAACTATTAAATAACGAACGTTTCGAGGGTCAATCTGCCCTCGTTATCAACGATTAACAATTAAAAATTACAAGAAAAACGACCAACCTCCAATGAATTGCAATTCATTGGAGGTTGGTCGTTTTTTAATCCCGGTGAAAAAGATAAGTTTCTTGTTCTTTTTTAATTGTTAATCGTTGTTAACGAGGGCAGATTGTCCCCCGAAACGTTCGTTATTTAATATTTTTAATTCTCAGAGTGACGAAATACCCAAATAAGAAATGAATTATATCACGCCACAACGAAGTTTCAGAGATTATCTTAGATACTCTATTATTAAAATTGTAAAATGTTAATATGCCTGATTATTATTAGATTATTTACTTGAAAATCAAAGATGTTTGCGGTATTTTAGTCCATTCAGAGGAACCTGTCCTGTAACTGATAGCCAACGAGCTTGCTTTTCGGAAACAGCAACCCGCCGCTGGCGTCGGTTTGTTTCCAAACAACGAACTTTCGAAAACAGCAATAAAATATTTAGTAATTATCACTGTCCTTGGGATATTATAGCTGAAAGCGTAATTTGTTTTGCCCGATTTCAGTATTGACTCTTTAAAGCCTGATCATACCGTTAACTTGTAACCGCGCTAAATGTATACACCTCTTGCAGACTTCTGGTTCCCGCTTACTGGCTGGGGTAATTTGAAACACTTCGTTTGGATGAATCTAGCATTACGTAGTCTTTAAATCTCATCAGTTTACACCTCTTTTAATTTTCTGATGCTCTGATACAAAGTGGGGCAAAATGGTACACTTGGTTTGAATAAAACTGGACTTACTGGCAACCTTGTTGAATTTCTGCAGCTCTTGTTGATTACTTCTGGTTCCCGCTTACTGGCTGGGGTAATTCGAGACACTTCGTTTGGATGAATCTAGCATTACGTCGTTTTTAAATCTCATCAGTTTACACCTCTTTTAATTTTCTGAGGCTCTGATACCAAGTGGGGCAAAATGGTACACTTGATTTAAATAAAACTGGACTTACTGGCAACCTTGATGAATTTCTGCAGCTCTTGTTGGGTCTAGACCACAACGGCCACGGGACACAACGGCCACACGTAATTTTGCATGGACATATCGGCCACACTGGACACAACGGCCAAAAGCGATATGTGGACACAACGGCCACCTTGGACGTATCGGCCACAGGGTTAGCTGGACACAACGGCCACTCTGGACACTACGGCCACATTTCAGACGTGGACACAACGGCCACAGTGGACACAACGGCCACTGGACACAACGCCCACACAGAATTTCTGTATGCCCATATCGGCCACAGTGGACACTTCGGCCACTTATCAGACGTGGACACAACGGCCACACTGGACACAACGGCCACTGGACACAACGCCCACACAGAATTTTTGTATGCCCATATCGGCCACAGTGGACACTTCGGCCACTTATCAGACGTGGACACAACTGCCACACTGGACACAACGGCCACACTGGACACAACGGCCACTGGACACAACGGCCACACAGAATTTTTGTATGCCCATATCGGCCACACTGGACACGTCGCCCACATAGCAGACCTGGACACATCGGCCACCGTGGACACAACGGCCACATAGCGGACGTGGACACAACGGCCACCGTGGACACATCGGCCACATATCAGAGGGGGATAAATGCAAGGTTTGCCCGCTGACATAGCTATACAAAATGAGCAAAGCCGTTCGCCCAACCCTCCTGGACTTTCCTGTACTTTAGAAAATCTATAAAAACAGAAAACGGATATGAGTGCTCAGTTGAAATAATTAAACACATTTAAATTTGATTCAAATCGCCTTCACACACCACCAACAGTGCATCATGTTACTTGATATGCATCGCTGCTGACGTCAAATAACGCAACCATCCGACGCGCTGTGTTTTACCGTTGATCTAGGTATTTGCCAATGTTGCCTATTGTACCCCGAAAACTAAACACCCTGTATTGTTATGTGTTGATCCCATTCAGTATTAGTTACGTGCATTTCTTAATAATACGTTTATCAACACCTAGCTACTAGTTATCTTAATAATTATTATGGCTTCATATTGCGTCATTTAATGCATCATAGTCTCTAGGGTATAAAATAACATAAATCCATTAATTCTGAAATCATTAATAACGCGTGATCTGTGATCACCTAGCATTTTTGTTTATTTTGCGAATTTTAGAAGTAGTAAGTTTTTCCATAATGTAATCTGAAGTTCGTCATAATTATCTTCTTCTTCTTCTTCTTTTATAAATAAAATTCCAAGTATGTGTGTATGTTTGGTATAAAAATCCACACCGCAGCACAGATCACTTTTAGAATTCACAAACGGATACTATGGGCGTGTGGGATGGCATATAGTCCAAGAGCCAGCAACGGGTTTGCTTACAGTATTTTTAACAAGTCTGTAACTGTTATGGAAGGTCCCTTTGAATATACTGATTAGGGAAATCGAAGTCTGGCAAGCCTGTGGTGGTGGTTTTGGCCCCCTTGCGTCCTTGAAGGATGGAAAAAAATAATAAGAAAAATGTATAATAACAAGTCTGGCTCTTTGCTATGTTAAAGTAATCATATCTTATGTAAGTAAAAAGATTGACAGACGCTTTCGCCGGTGGTAAGTTTACCTCAGATTCACATAAAGTTGCATAATAAACTTAACCATTTACTGTAAAATATCGAGAGATCCAAAAAAAACGGATCCTCAGCGGGCTGTGGAAATTCAAACGTGTCAATAATAAGTTGGTGGCACTGTAAGTCTGTCAAATTCGAGGTTACCAGGTTAGGTTTCTGTCAGTTTTGACACAGACTGACGCAAAATCTAACCTGCTAACCTCGAATTTGACATAGACTTACAGTGTTACCAACATATTATTCCTAGGTTTTGTGTCAGTTTTGACACATTATTTTTTTCCGCCCTTTAAGGGCACAAGGGGGCTAAAACCACCACCGCAGGCTTGCCAGACTTCGGGTTTCCTTCTCAGTATATTCAAAGGGACCTTCCATAACAGTTACAGACTTGTTAAAAATACTGTAAGAAATCCGTTGCTGGCTCTTGGTCTAATAGAGGTGGTCCCGGTCGGTAACTATTAACAAATATTATATCTTTGTGATATTAACCACACAAACTTCTGACAACTGTCATATTTTATTTGACTTTCTTCAAAGGTATGCGTAATTTTATGAATTTAACTAAATTTTTGCAATTATTTACTTTAATCGACGTTTCCAAATCGTAAAAGTATAAGTGATATACAGGGTGTATTAGAACGTGCGGGTAATCATTACCGCATTCAATTATACGTTGAAAAACAAGCAAATAACTTTAACACCAATTTGGTCTTTCACGAAGAGTCTTTAAATTATAAGCACTTAAAGGTTTTCTAATTTGGCAACGCTGTACAATTTAAAGCTAAGAGACATGCATTTAGTTACCCTTGATCGTATATGTTTGTGATTCTGCAATTAAATCAAGTATGTGTTTATGTTTTTCATGGATATCCTCTAAAATTATTGAAATAATAGGCAAATCAAGATTGAATGCGTTTTATTTAAATTAATACTCTTTTTTGGCTACAATAGCGGTTCAAAATGAGCACCTCTAACTTCTACACATTTGGTACACCGAGTAAGAATGTTTGGTATTAGATCTTGCAGCATGTTACGATTGTGTATTTCTCTAACTGCATTATTTATCCGTTCAATAAGTCGCTCTTCGGTTTCAATTTCTACTTGATAAACATGAGCTTTTAAAAAGCCCCAAAAGAAAAAGTCTAGGACATTTATGTAAGGACTTCTTGCGGGCCATGGTATCGGAGCTCCATCTAACCGAGCCCACATAGCTCTCCTGACAAGTAACGGTACTTCTTCCAATAATCCCGGTAAATCGTTGTTAAAAAAATTGACAAAATTTTCGGAGTTTAATCGACGAGGCAAAATGTGTGGCCTTATTAGTCTATTTCCGATTATTACACACAACTGTCACATGACTGATATCACCCAATGAGAATCATGCATTTTTTGAAAATCGACCAATCCCGAACTGATTAGCTGATAAGCGCCCGTGGACTGCTTACCAAGCGATAAGCTTCCTAGGGATGATTATCGACCCCGTAGATGGTGTCATAATTAGAAATAGAAATGCAAGAAATAGGCAATTTGAATTTTTTGGCATTATTAGATCAATTTTAAATCATAATTTTACACGGGTTTTGTGTAATAATCTTCAAAATATAAACGCGGGCAACACACTTACCTACATATAATTTTGCCCGTGCCAAGAGTCATCGTGCTGGTTGCCCTTAGAAATCTGCCCTCGGGTAAGCCCTCGGGACAGTTTTCATTGCAACCAGCACTCGACCCTTGGCGTGTGAAAAATGATCGGTAAGTATGTCTCGCCCTTGTTATATTACTATTGATAATTCCAGCCCATACATTGACGCTGAATCTAAACTGGTGATTGATGGATGATATAAGGGTTTTCATCGGCCCAGTGGTGCATATTGTGCATATTAAACATTCCGTTACGGGTAAATGTGGCTTCATCCGTCAATAAAATGTTTTCAATGAAAACCGGCTTGACTGCGTGTTACCGTAATAACCATCTGCAAAACACCATCCGTCGCGGATAATCTTCCGGAACCAACTCATGGACTAGCTGGAAGTGAAACGGATGTATAAGATTTTCTCTTAACACTCGATGTACAGCAGTATGGCTAATATTAAGTCTTCCAGCTACAAAACGGGTACTTTGTCAAGGTTCGTCTTCAAATACCTGTAAGATATTTTCTTCTATTTCGGGTTGTAATACATGTCGTGGTCGCCCTCCATCAACTCCCTGCATAGGTTCTATTCTCCCTGTGTCTCTTCAGCGCCGATCTAGTCTTTCAATAACATGAGCATGAGGATGTCTCCTGTTTACATAACGTTCGGCATATAAATTTGAAGCTTGGTGACAATTACCGCCACATTCGCCTAATATCAAATACATGTCTACGTATTCCGGAAAACTGTATGCCACGTTTTTTTCCCAAAACCAAAAACACAAAATTGAAGAATCAAACAAGGAACAAAGTAAGTTAGAACAATAATAACAAGGAATAACTAATAAATAATGAGTGAAGCAGGTTTTACGAAAAGAAAAGTGACTGTTACAAGTGTCAAAAATGACATTAATACATCCAGTTATGAATGTTATGATTAGACTTAATTACATACAAAGTGACCCGCCTGAAAGAAATCATTCCCCTTACAATTAGTATTTATCGGGCAGTTAGTCTAATTTTGTGATGTACCCATCGGCTGCATTGAAATCTGATACAACAAAAAAAGTCTATTTACCCGAATATTTGAAAATTTTGTTGGTGGCACTATAATTCTATGTTAAATTCGAGGTTAACAGGTTAGGTTTTGCGTCAGTTTTGACACAAACTGCCGCAAAACCTAACCTGCTAAACTCGAATTTGACATAGACTCACAGTGCCACCAACAAAAATTTTAAATATTCGGATAAATAGATTTTTTTGCTGTACCACTTTTCTATGCAGCTGATGGTACATTAGAACAAATGTTAAATTATTTTCAGCAACATTAAAGATTTCTTACGTCTTATTGTAAAAAATCATTGTATTACGAGATATAATATAGTACTTAATCACACTTTATTGAAATCATTAACTAACTTGTATTTACCGTGACTTTTGCTCTAATTTTTGTAACACTTTCAAACAACGTGTAAGAACCATAAAAATAATTGATTATAATGTCTACAAGTCCTTTAGTATAACAGAAGACGCTGTATGATTCACAGTATAAAGCAAAAACAAAAAATAAAGTACAGTCGTGTTCAAATAAATCTGGGACAGTGTTTTTTTCACATGCAGGTTGAGTTCCGAATTGAAGAATGTCTCCATGGATTTTTTCTTATCAGAAAGAGTTACAAATTTCATTACCTGTTAAAGTTTAATGTAACTCTTTCAGATAGCATGAAATCCATGGAGATATTCTTCAATTCTTAACTGAACCTACATATGAAAAAAGCATTGTCCCAGATTTATTTGAACACGACTGTACTTTGAACAACAATCATTTTTAAAATTTGGATTTTATTTCCATGGATTTTTTCCTGTGGATTTTTATTCCATGGGTTTTTTTCCTGGATTTTTCCGTGGATTTTTTTCTTGGTGGTAAAAACTAAATAAAAAGTTTCATAAAAAAGGAAGTCTTAAAGGTGTCAATTTGACAAAATAAGGACAATGAGATTTGGCTTCTTCGATGATTAATAAAGTTGTGGGAGATAGATAGCCAAAAAGTTTATTGTAGTATAAAAATATGATTGTTCCTTAAGGTCCAAACGTCATATATGTAAAAGTTGATAAAAATTTTACGTTTCGCCACTTTTGGTGGCTTCATCAGAAATTATTGACATATGATATAACTAAAATACAAAGGGTTATAAATTAGATTAATCTAATGGCGAAATCTAGTGGCGAAACGTAAAATTTTTATCAACTTTTACATATATGACGTTTGGACCTTAAGGAACAATCATATTTTTATACTACAATAAACTTTTTGGCTATCTATCTCCCACAACTTTATCAAAATAAGGACATTAACAAAAATTATAAAAAATTGTAGGAAATCCTACCATTACGGTAGGGGTAGTAGGGTGTATGAATGGATGTGTGTGTGGATGTATGTAACGGCTCTATAGCCGAAAGTAGTGAACCGATTTTGATGAAATTTTAAATGTTCCGGTATATCGAAAAGTCATTGAGAAAATAAGCTTTTGAAAAAATCTAAAACGGGAAGCGAAAGTTAGACATGTTTTTTGGTAGCATTTTTTTTCAGAAGCCGAATTTTCAAATCTGAGTGGCAGATACGAAAGAAGACCGAAAGTGGAGTGCAAATACTTTTTATCGGACACCCAAATTTAAAAAAGGCGGCCGCTATGAATTTTTTAAAATTTTGACTTTAACGCCTCCCCTCACAAGTCAAAAACGAGTTATCTGATCAGGTTCTATGACAACTTGTTTGAAAGCTCTTTGGCGGTAATATACCATAAAAGAAAATTAATTTTGAAAATTTAAGAACGGTCACGATTCTATTCCAAAATTTTTGAAACTTTTGAAAATTATTACAAAAAAACTGACCACACTATTTTGTTTAAATTTTCTACACTTATACAGCTTGCTATTAACTAAATCTTTTTATGAACGTCAGTATTTTATTGTGGCGCCCTCTACGAGGTTTCGAAAATCGGAAATTAAAGCTATTATAGATCTTTTTTTACTCAAAATATGAAACTAGTTGAAATGTCAAAGTTGTTCAGTATACAGCTCTGCATTGTTATAAATTTAAATAACTTATACAGGGTGTTTTATTTTTACAGTAGGATAGCCAACTTTCTTATTTTAAACGAAACACCATGTATAGGATTATATCTTTGGATGCACAATTTGATTCCCTATGCGCTGGTACAGGATATTTCTATACCTAAAATGTACGGTTGAAGAGAAAATCGCAAATTTCTCAAATTTTTCGCTACAAATACACTCCAGAGTGTGTCTCTCTTCCTTACGTATTAAACCCGTCGTGCTGTCTTTCTCGCTAGGCGTTCATGGAATTCCAGCCTCGCGAGGATTTATATCGATACTGCTAAATACCTAGCTACATTTTGTTTCTTTTTTTTTTTAACGCTGGAATTTCACTGTGCTGCCCACTAGAAGGTTTTGAAAATCGGAAATTTAAGCTCCTATAGATCTTTTATTAGTCAAAATATGAAAATAGTTTAAATATAAAAGTTCTTCAGTAAACATCTCTGCATTGTTCTTATACAAGGTGTTTGGTTTGCACAGTAGAATAGCAAACTTTCTTATTTTAACTCAAACACCTTGTATAATATTATATTTTTGTATGCACAATTTGATTCCCTATAGGCCTATATAATGGTATAGGGTATTCCTATACCTCAAATGCACGGCTGATTCGAAATTAGCGAATTTATCAAGTTTTGCCTCTAAACATACATTCCAGCCAAAGGCTGTCTGTAGCGCGTATGCAAGTCTCTCTTCCGTACATATCAAATTCGTAGTGCTGTCTTTCTCGCTATTCCTTCAAGGGTTTTCAGCCTTGCGAGGATTTATATCGATACTGTTATATACCAAAAAGAAATGTTAATGTTAACAAATTTTTAGTATCTTAAACCCTAGGAAGGTGCACACGGCCACTTATGTATATCTATGTCAGCGGGCAAACCTTGCATTTATCCCCCTCTGATATGTGGCCGATGTGTCCACGGTGGCCGTTGTGTCCACGTCCGCTATGTGGCCGTTGTGTCCACGGTGGCCGATGTGTCCAGGTCTGCTATGTGGGCGACGTGTCCAGTGTGGCCGACATGGGCATACAAAAATTCTGTGTGGCCGTTGTGTCCAGTGTGGCCGTTGTGTCCACGTCTGATAAGTGGCCGAAGTGTCCACTGTGGCCGATATGGGCATACAAAAATTCTGTGTGGGCGTTGTGTCCAGTGGCCGTTGTGTCCAGTGTGGCCGTTGTGTCCACGTCTGATAAGTGGCCGAAGTGTCCACTGTGGCCGATATGGGCATACAGAAATTCTGTGTGGGCGTTGTGTCCAGTGGCCGTTGTGTCCACTGTGGCCGTTGTGTCCACGTCTGAAATGTGGCCGTAGTGTCCAGAGTGGCCGTTGTGTCCAGCTAACCCTGTGGCCGATACGTCCAAGGTGGCCGTTGTGTCCACATATCGCTTTTGGCCGTTGTGTCCAGTGTGGCCGATATGTCCATGCAAAATTACGTGTGGCCGTTGTGTCCAGTGGCCGTTGTGGCCAGACCCCCTCTTGTTGATTACTTCTGATTCCTGCTTACTGGCTGGGGTAATTTGAGACACTTCGTTTGGATGAATCTAGCATTACGTCGTCTTTAAATCTCATCCGTTTACACCTCTTTTAATTTTCTGATGCTCTGATACGAAGTGGGGCAAAATGGTACACTTGGTTTGAATAAAACTGGACTTACTGGCAACCTTGATGAATTTCTGCAGCTCTTGTTAATTACTTCTGGTTCCCGCTTACTGGCTGGGGTAATTAGAGACACTTCGTTTGGATGAATCTAGCATTACGTCGTCTTTAAATCTCATCAGTTTACACCTCTATTAATTTTCTGATGCTCTGATACCAAGTGGGGCAAAATGGTACACTTGGTTTGAATAAAACTGAACTTACTGGCAACCTTGATGAATTTCTGCAGCTCTTGTTGATTACTTCTGGTTCCCGCTTACTGGCTGGGGTAATTTGAGACACTTCGTTTGGATGAATCTAGCATTACGTGGTCTTTAAATCTCATCAGTTTACACCTCTATTAATTTTCTGATGCTCTGATACCAAGTGGGGCAAAATGGTACACTTGGTTTGAATAAAACTGGACTTACTGGCAATCTTGATGAATTTCTACAGCTCTTGTTGATTACTTATATAGTATGAGCAAAAAGTAACTCCATCAAAGATACCTTTGGAATTTTGAAGTCATGTGTATTATAACACCAGAAAATTAGAAGCTGTCATTTGACATTTGGTATTATGTAATAATTTTTAATCAATAATTTCTGAATAATTTATTTTAAAAATGTTACCAGAACATAAAATATTTATAATAGAAGCATATTTTCAAAATGGACAATGGTAATTGGCAGTACTCTGCATATGCTTGTTTAAACGAATTTAGAGAAAGATTTCCTAACGTTGAAATATTAGCAACAGACTCTTTTTATCAAGTACGACGTACTCTAGCTGCTTTCAGGGAGACTGGTAGTGTAGCAGACAGAGTAAGAACTGGTAGACCACGTGTGAGAACTGCGGAACAAATTGCAGATGTCCAAAATCGAATGCAAAACGAACCCTGCACATCAATCCGAAGGCTTGCTTAAGAAGTGAATTTGAGTTATGGTACTTGCCGTACAATTCTAAAAAAAGATTTAAATATGTATCCATACAGACTACAAATGTATCAAGAGCGCTTACCTCCAGATTACAATAAAGAAATTTTATACTGGGACTGATTTTTGCAACATTTAAATAATGATGTTTTGGATTTTACTTTTTTCTGATCAGTCGTTGTTTTACTTAAATGGCTACATTAATTCACAAGTAACGCGCTTATGGAGCGCTATTGATAATCCACATTTCTTTCGTAAAACTTCTTTGCATTGCCCTAAAATAGACGTTTGGGTAGCGTGCTCTCGCCAGAAAATTATCGGATCAATATTCTTTGAAGATACAATAAATGCTGAAAGATATCAAAATAACATTCTTCCAGAATTTGTGAATCAGCTCCATGACGATGAAATTCGACAAGGATACTTCCAACCAGATAACGCAACACCTCATGTAGCTGGAACCACGTTGGAACATCTACAGTTCTTTGATGATCGATTAATTTTAAAAGGTCTTTCGCCACCTACATCTTGTGATCTCATCCTTTTGGACTTCTTTTTATTTCCACTTCGAAAAAATTCAGTATTTAAAACACCTGTTCATACGATGTTAGAACTGAAAGAAGGAATCACCCAGGCATGTAATGCAATAACACCTGAATTGTTGCAACGTGTCTTCGAAAACATGAAACGACGTGTGAGGCTGTGCTTGCAAGAAGAAGGAAGGCATTTTTGGCACCTCTTGTAAATGTGTATAAACTGTAACATGTTAACATTTCCAAACATTTAATTTGTTTACAGACTGAAGTGAGGTTAGGTGCCTAACCTGCAATTTAATTTAGTAGTGTCTCCATTAACACAAACGATATACTAATTTTATTTCATTAATTTTGTTCTAAATGCTGTCCGTTGTAATTTTAATTTTCTATTTATTAAATTTAAGAAGTTTCCTTACAAGACTGCATTTTTTAGTTTAAACGTCAATAACGTAATTGAAAAGAATCAACAAAAATGAAATATAATTTTCTGGTGTTATAATACACATGACTTCAAAATTCCAAAGGTATCTTTGATGGAGTTACTTTTTGCTCATACTATAGTTCCCACTTACTAATCGGCATAATATGAGACACTTCTTTTGAAGACCAACATTTTACACGGTATCTTTAAATATCTTAACGGTCGGTCTTATAAAGACCACTAATCTAAGGTTAACTTTATTTCGTTGTTAAAATAAACAAAAGCGTATCAAAACGTTACTACTTTTGGCATTTTATTCATTAGTAAACAAATTTTGATACGCTTTTGTTTGTGTTAACAACGAATTAAAGTTAAACTCACGGCCGGTCTTCTAAAGACCACTAATCTGACGTTAACTTGAATTTGCTGTTAAAGTAAACAAAAGCGCATCAAAACTTAGTGCTTATGACATTTTATTCATTAGTAAACAAATTTTGATGCGCTTTTGTATATCTTAACAGCGAATTAAAGCCTTCTTTTCAAAATACTCTCTGAAAAACAATTTAATTTCAGCAGTACTCAATCAGTGGGAAACTTTTTTTAAGACCTTTAAACCACTGTACGGCATACATAATCTAGATTGACTCTCAAGGTAGGCCACAAAAGGTGCTTTGATCATATTTGATTTTACTGAATTGGCAATATGTGGAAAGCAGTAATTGTCAAACGTACAAAGTGTGGTTATGTTTGGTAATCAGCAGCGGTGTGTAGGGGGATTTCGTTTGCGCAGTGACTAACGTCACATGACAGATTCTTTGTGTTTTAAAGTGCGAAAATTACTGTTGCCGTTGATTTGGTTAATTATGTTATTGCACTGTTATTGTTGTTAATTTTGTTTGTGTTGTTAATTCTGTTTCGAAAAGCAAAATTGTTTGCACTAGTAAAATAAACTTTAGAGTTATTGGTGGACAAAGCGGTGAAATTGTAAGCAATATATTGCAATGTAGGTATGGAACAAGAAGCCGCTGCTGGAACTCCACTCCGCTGCTGTCAGTTTAGCGAAGGTAGTAATTCAATTGTTGGTATAATAAATTTAACTTATAAGTATAAGACTTATTCAAATTTTTAGCGCATCAAATCAAAGATCGGGCATAAAACTTCATTTTCTACGCTAAATAAAAAGCGAGGGAATATAAAAACGATATTGGTCACAACGCCCAACTTGGTCACAACGCCCACCGACGCCTGTTGTAGGAGAGAGCAATCGACGCCACTTAAACCACCGTTTTGGTCATAAAGCCCAACTTCGCTTTTGGTCACAAAACCCAATTTGGTCACAACGCCCAATTTTGATTTTGGTCACAACGCCCAACTTTGATTCTGGTCACAACGCCCACTTTTGCTTCTGGTCACAACGCCCAACTTGGTTTGATTTTGGTCACAACGCGCAACTTTGATTCTGGCCACAACGCCCAACTTGGTCACAACGCCCACTTTTGATTCTGGCCACAACGCCCAACTTGGTCACAACGCCCAACTTTGATTCTGGCCACAACGCCCAACTTGGTCACAACGCCCACTTTTGATTCTGGCCACAACGCCCAACTTGGTTTGATTTTGGTCACAACGCCCAACTTTGATTCTGGCCACAACGCCCAACTTGGTCACAACGCCCACTTTTGATTTTGGTCACAACGCCCAACTTGGTTTGATTTTGGTCACAACGCCCAACTTTGATTTTGGACATATCGCCCAGGCGGCAGAGAAAGTAAGAAAAATGTGTATCTAAAATTGTTAGTTACAATTTCCATTGTTTGTAAGAATGTTTCCCTTCGGGGGCATTCGGGTGGTCACCATATGTTGACCCACCCTTAGCTAAAGGTTTAGGTTTTAAGACAGTGTCCCTCAAGCGCTCATTAGTAGCAGATTTGTTTATAATAATAAAGTCAGTTCAGTTGAAGTGCTTGCGTTTTATTCTCACAAACTCTCATTTTTTTATATACAGTCCGCTGAAAATACGCGCATACATTTTTTGGTCCTTCGAGCCGGATGGCGGGGAGTTTGATTGGGAAGCAGAATATCCCAAAAAATATCGACACCAAGGAGCAGATCAATTCGTTTCGGCATGTTAAAATTAGGATCACCCAAAATTATATTAGCAGGTAAATTTAATGCGTTTATATCGATTGGGGAAGGAGGTAAATTTTGAGTAATATTGGGCAAAAGAAAAAAATATAAGCGTGAGTTGTAATTATTGTATTTTGATTTAATAGTGGTCGAAGTGTCCCTCAAGCGCTCATTAGTAGCAGATGTGTTAATAATAATAAAATCAGTTTAGTTGAAGTGCTTGCGTTTTATTCTCACAAACTCTCATTTTTTTATATACAGTCCGCTCAAATACGCGCATACCAAAATGAATAATAATAAATTAAACTTTTAGGGTGAGGTAGGAAAATTTTCAAGTTCCCGTAAGTAGTATTAATATTATTTATTTTTCATAATAATTCAGTGGCGTAATGCGTTGTCCAAAAAGTTTCTAAATTCGGATTATAACATATAAAGTTGTATTTTTTATATGGAACTCATAGTTAGCTGTGGCATTATGATAAAGAGGATTTTCTCCCATTTCAGTGACATATGTCGTATGGGATCGAATATTTTCACTACTTTATAGCAACAATTCACAATTTTTAATATTTCGTCGTTTTCTAGTTGAAAACTTGTGCCATTTAGAATATACGTGATTAAACAAAGTTTTTGCGTTCTTTTAATACCACTGTTTGATTGACAGAATTAATCACGTATGATTGTTGCTTATAATATTATAGTGTCCTTCATATATCCATTTATCAGAACATTTTATTGTCCATTAAAACCTCTGCAGTTTCTCAAAATAAAAATGTAAATATCCTATTTCTATACGAAGGAGGTTCGAAAATATGAAAATGATTGAAGAAAAAAGTACTCTTATTTTTCAAAATACACAAAAATGTTAATTGGAAGTATTTGTTATAACACATCTATTAATAGTTATTTAACAAACAAGTATGTTAATGAGAGCGATTAATAATCGAGACATTTTAATGCCCGAGCGCTAGCGAGCGCGTTAATTGTAGATATTATTAATCGCCGATTAACCTACGAGTTAGTTACAATATTTTTCCGTTGATCGTACAGTATTAATTTGAAGAAAATCTAATTTTATTCCATGAAAAGAATTTGACACTTAAAGTTTTGACATTAATGGTACCGGGTGATCATAAATGGTTGTGATTTTTTTCTTAGGTTGGCACTGTTTCTGTTGGTGACATTGTAAGTCTATGTCAAATATGAGGTTAGCAGGTTAGGTTTTGAGTCAATTTGTGTCAAAACTGACGCAAAACCTAACCTGTTAACCTCGAATTTGACATAGACTTACAGTTCCGCCAACATAAACAGATTTTTAAAATCGTTTATTAATAAAAAATCATTCATTAATAAGGGTCATTAATAGACGATTCTTTATACATTACTGAAACCCATAAATAAACGATCAACGGAAAAAATTAGAATTGATTTTAAATTGTTATTTGGTGAGTTTGTTATTAATTATTTAAAAATTTGACACAAAAATGAAATTTATTTTGCACTGATTTCGAATCACGTAATATCCTGGTTGCTAAGTGAGAGGAAACTCAGGTTTGACAGTACACGTTTATCGTATCCATTGATAAGTTAACTTTGAAGTATTTCATTTGGTAATATACAGCGTGGTAAGAAAAAAATAGGAGAAACCAGAAAAAAAATGTTTGCGGATCAAGTAACTGTCACTTTATATTTGACACCTTCTTTTAATTATTCAAATAATATTTTTGTTTATTTTGAAAAATAAGGGTACACTATTCTTGAACCTTTTTCATATTTTGAACCTCCCCTGTATACGAATATATTTACATGTTGGCAAGTAAATTTTTAGTTTGAGAAGATGTAGAAACTTGTATCAGGAATAAAACACTCTGATAAATGGATGATAAAAAAATCCATGTGTTACAAATTTATGAGGGACAGTATATGCTATATTATACAGATTGGTGGTGGATAGTGTGAACATGGGCAGTCCATTGAGCTAGAATACAGTTTATGGGCTTTGTATGCGTTAGACAAAAGTAGACATATATGATTTAAAATCTAGTATCCTAGAATTCAATGTTTTCTAAAAACAAAACCTTTTGATTCTGCGAATACTAGATGTTAATCGCATATAGGTCTGTCTATGCCTAACGCATACAAAGTCCATAAATTTTATTCACACACATTTGATTACTTATGTACACATTTTTCGCCACCAATCTGTATATTATGATATACAGGGTGTCTCAAAAAGAATGGAACACCGATTAGTCATAGATTGCTTACGTCATAATAAATCGATTAAACCTAATATACCTTAGTACAAAGTCCCTTCTGTAAGAAGTTATAGGGATTTGAAGTTCAATTTTTTATTTTTTATATTTTTGTTAATTTCCACTAATGTAGAGATATCGATTTAAATTTTGTTATACATACTTACTATTATATACTGCAATAATAGGAAAAATTTCATAAACTAGATTTGACTGTAAAGGGCACTTTACCTAACTTTCAAAACTTCTTTTAGCTCTAACTTCGTTATCGGTAACATTTTTTGGAATTTTAGGATATTATCTGAAAGAGAATTAAAATACACAAAAATAATGTACTCTTAGTTTATAAGCGTAATAGCAACCGTTTACCTTAAAATGCCCATCAAAAATTTTTGGTTGACATGAAGACGTGCAATTATCAAGTAGTCATGATCACAAAAACAATGGATAATGGTTGTAATCTAGTAAACAACAACAGGAAATCAAATAATGACGTTGGTGACATCAGTTTTTTGTTTTTTGTGCTTACGAAAATGCTGCAACATAACGAACCTTTCAGCATTGGAGAATTCGTTATGTAGCGGCATTTTCTTAAACATAAGAGAACAAATTCTTATGTCACTAATATCATTAATTGATTTATCATTGTTTTTTACTAGATGACCATTGTTTTTGTACTCATGCCTACTCGATAATTACATGCTTAGTGACAACCAAAAACCTTTGATGGGCATTTTAAGGTGAACGGTTGCTCTTATGCTTATGAACTAAGAGTACATTATTTTTGTGTATTTTAATTCTCTTTCAGATAATAAAAATTTACCGATAACGAAGTTAGAGCTAAAAGAAGTTTTGAAAGATAGGTAAAGTGCCCTTTACAGTCAAGTCTAGTTTATGAAATTTTTCCTATTATTGCAGTATATAATAGTAAGTAAGTATACCAAAATTCAAATCGAAATCTCTACATTTGTGTAAATTAACAAAAAAATAAAAAATTGAACTTCAAGGCCCTATAACTTCTTACAGAAGGGACTTTGTACTAAGGTATATTAGGTTTAATCGATTTATTATAATAATAATAATAATAATGTTTATTGTCCTATAATACAAAACAAATACACTGTTAACTAACTACAACCAACCAAGTATATTAATTAAGGGACAAATGGAAGGGTTCAGCAACATGTAAGGTTACTGATCTACCACCCTCCCAAGCAGACTACTTGCTCATATTAACTAAGTGCGCAAATACTTAATAGCTGATGCAACGCGAAAGCTTACATAATACATATACCAAATTAGCCCATCAAACACCTCCCTCCAACAGTTTATTTTTGTACAATGATTTAAATTTATTTAATGACTGATCTTTCCATTCTAAGGGTAACTTATTGAAGAATTTGCAGACGTTATATGAAAAACTTCTTTGGTAGATTGAAGTACGATGAGTAGGCATGGTTAATAGACCCTTATGCCTTAGATTAAGATTATGAATGTCTGTTCTATATTTTACTTTACGGCAAAGATATGGTGGAACCCCTGTGATAATTACTTTATAGTACAGAACAGCACAGTGAATATTTCTCCGCTGTTCCATATTAAGCCACTTTGCTTCTTTTAATTTGTGAGTGATTCTCTCATACTTTCTCACGCCGTAAATTAAGCGTAAACAATTATTTTGCACAAGTTGTATTCTTCTACGTTCATCCGCATCAATGCAGTGTGCGTATAAGGTGTCCGCGTAGTTGAAGTGAGAAAGAACGAGTGAGTCACACAACATTATTTTAAGTTCTGTATTTAATATATATCTATTAGCATACAGCAGCTTTAAGTTAGAATATGCTCTTCCTATGCAAGTCCGTACGTGCGTCTTAAATCTTAAGGAGTTATCAATAGTAACGCCAAGATTATAAACTTCATCCCTCACGGGAAGGAGCATGTTGTTAAGGTAAAGTTTTATTTTATCCCGAAGTCTAGATCTACTCTTTTTATTACCAAACAATATAACATTTGTTTTATTTGGATTTAAAGATAAAGAATGCTGCATAGAATATTCAGAAAGGTTCTGTAAATCCTCATTTATATTATTTATCGCCTCGTCTAGTTTATTAGTTGGAAACGAAAGATATACCTGTGTATCGTCAGCATACATATGGTGCTGACAGTGTTGCAGACAGTGGTTTATTAAATTATTTGTGTAAATTGTGAACAAGATTGGTCCAAGAATGGACCCTTGTGGTACACCTGACGACATCTCTGCAGCTTCAGAAACGTTTCCATCCAGATAAACTTTCTGAGTACGTTCTGTTAAGTAAGAATTTACAAGATTGATTGCGGATACGTCCAGTCCTACATAATGCAAAATAGCTTTTAGAATATCATGATCAAGAGTATCGAAGGCTTTGCTAAAGTCTAAAAGCACTAAGATTGTAAGATAATCTTTGTCATTAGCAGCTAATACATCATCAATTATATTAATTAAAGCTGTCGTACAGCTGTATCCTGATCTAAAACCTGACTGACATTCAGGCAGCAGCTTATATTTATCAATATGTTGCTGTAGTTGAAATACTATTGCTTTTTCCATTATTTTTGACATTGCAGGTAAGATGCTGATAGGCCTTAAATCTTTATATTCTACAGGGTGAGCTTTTTTTGGAATAGGTGTGATTTTGGATTGTCGCCATAGTTTTGGAAATGTTTGATTTCTAAAACAGAAGTTTATTAAATGAGTTATAACAGGCGTAATATAAGGACAGCATACTTTTATCATGTCGATTGAAATATTATCAATGCCACACGCTTTAGTAGTAATACTATCGATAATTTTTGAAGTAACTTCATCTGTGATATCATCGAATTTAAATATATCCTGGTAGGTAGCTTTTAAATTATTATTATAAAAATGTATTAACTCGTTTTTAGAATGATCATTAGTAACAGGAATAGATTTAATAAAATATTGGTTGATTTCATTTACATTCTTGAGATCATCTGGGATGTCATATTGTGATTTGTTATTATATACGTTGAGATTTCTTAGTTCTTGCCACATTTTTAGTTTATTACGATTATTGATGTTTATTTTATATTCTAAGTACGCCTTTTTTCCAAATGAACAGTTTTATTAGTTAAATTCCTCAAACTTTTATAGTAATCCCAGTGTTTAGTTAATTTAGTTTTTTTAAATTTACCAAGCGCCTTGTCACGCAAGGACATAAGTAATCGAAGATTGTCTGTTAACCATGGAGTATATTTTTGACGAGGTTTCGATACCTTTAGGGGAGCATGTAAATCAAATAAGTTTAAAATACATTCATTTAAAAATGTAATTTTGTCGTCCAAATTATTTATCTCTATGACATGATAAAAAGGTGTATGCTGCAAGTCCCAAAGGAAACGGTCCCGGTTGAGATTTTTAAAATCGCGATATACACGCGGTCTTGTATCAATTTCTTGCGTATTTAGAGTAAAGCTGCAAAATATGGTTTCATGACCTTTATGACGTAAGGAATCTATTACTAATCGGTGTCCCATTCTTTTTGAGACACCCTGTATAACACTGGAATGGGAAAAAATCCTCTTACTCATGATACCACATACAACTATGGATTTCATCTACAAAAATACAATTTTATGGTATAACTAGAATTTTAAAACTTTTTTTGAATAACTGACTACCCACTGCATGCGCATCGAAAAGGTGCCAGAAGAACGTCAAATTTCTTTTATCTATTTTTATAAATAAGCGAGATATTGTCAGAAAACGAAAAATAGAAAAATTCAATTTTTGTTTATAACTCGAAAACAAAAGACGGTAGAACATTTTGGTTTAAACCATTAAGCTTTTCTCGAAAAAAGAGTTCGAGGATGGGGGTCCATTTTTCCATATCTCCTATATAGTTATCGAGATTCCCTATGAAAACTTCGAAATCGCCTTAACCTGTAGACTCTACGACAGCGACCACGATTGTTCACGAAAATAGATTTGAGTCCCCTTAGCAAAAGAAAAGATAATTAGGTATTGTAGGTATCCGAATGTTAAGTAGTTGTCTTGTAATGTGTATTCTGAATTTCCACCCATTGAGTTTTCCGTCGAAATTTTAATGCCTTTAATGTTCTCTCGCGGAAGGCACGTTGGATTGAAATGAATTGAATTGGTTAAATTGCTAGTTATCTTTATACAGATTGGTGGCGGAAAATGTGAACAAAGGTAATCAAATGAGTTGGAATACAGTTTATGAGCTTTGTATGCATTAGACAGAAATAATTATATGCGATTAACATACATACTATAGTATCCGCTAGAGTACCTGTACTTATATAATAAGAGTAGGGCAATCGATGACATTTAAGGATCCATGAAGTGAAGTTAGTCACAATTTCACAGTCGACTACATTAATAGAATGAAGAGATTCATCCGGTGAGGTTAGTTACAACTGTCATGGGTTATAGTTGACTATAAATTATTTAGTACTTATTTAGTCGTGGTAAGAAGTTGAAACTAAACGTGCTTTATGCAAAATATGTATGCACTTTTATTTATTAACTAGTAAATACAGTGGTATTAAGCCAACTTTATATTTATTTGCTGTTCACATCTAGACCTGAGGAACATAGATTGAATAATATTTAAATGTAGGACTCCAAATAGTGATTCAATCTTAACATTTTATACTGGCTTGCTTCCATCTACTTGTAATAACTCCTAAAAGTAAGGATTAATGAAATAAAAAGAAAATTAAGATGACACTAGTTTCCCTACCTAACATGAAAACTAAAGCTTACTCCAAATTCCCTCCCACTCTTTCCAAAATGATTTTCACATATTCTTAGTCGTTTGGATTTATAATTTTCTCTGTCGATGCTTTTTAACCAAATTTGTTTTGTTGCTGGATTTTTGAGTATGCTTACAGGATGTATACTATTTTCTGAACGGTTATTACACCCCGGCAAGCAACAACCGGTCATGATAATGAAATATGTACTTACTTCGAAAGTGCAATAAATCTGACAATTTCAATGTCACTAATTTAAAAAATCGAAAGCACACGTGCCAACTAAATTTTTAAATTCTAATGGGATCCAAAAGGGATCCAACCAATGAAATGCTGTTGCCGCGTTTGCTCTTACTATATACAGGTACTCTAGTATCCGCAGAATGAAGGTGTTTTGTTTTCAGAAAACACTGAATCCTAGGATACTAGATTTTAAATCATATGTCTATTTCCGTCTAACGCATACGAAGCCCATAAACTGTATTCCAAATCATTTGATTACCTTTGTTCACATTTTCCGCCACCAATCTGTATAATATAACATACAAGCAATCCAGTGAGACAAATGTCTCATTTAAAAAACAAAAAAGACCGTTTTTCAAATAGAACGCGTATTAAATAAAAACTGTACCTAGACCTAGAAGGTGTCAAAGTGGTTGTCATTCTAAACATATAACCTTCATAACTTTTTTCTCTATCTCTTACGGTTTGGCTGCTGAAACAGCGTCCCGGACGGACGGACAGACAAGTCTATTAGATAAAGGATACTGTCCCTCATAAATTTGTAACACATGGATTTTTTTATCATCCATTTATCAGAGTGTTTTATTCCTGATACAAGTTTCTACATCTTCTCAAACTAAAAATGCACTTACCAAAATGTAAATATATTCGTGAACAGGGGGGGGGGGGGGTCAAAAATATGAAAATTGTTCAAGAACAAAGTACCGTTATTTTTCAAAATAGACAAAAATGTTATTTAATGAGGTTAAAAGTAGGTGTCAAACATAAAGTCACAGTTACTTGCTCCGAAAACATTTTTTCTGGTTTCTCCTATTTTTTTCTTACCACGCTGTGTATTACCAATTGAAATAATTCAAAGTTAACTTATCAATGGATACGATAAACGTGTACTGTCTAACCTGAGTTTCCCCTCACTTAGCAACCAGGATATTACGTGATTCAAAATCAGTGCAAAAAAAAAATCATTTTTTAAATAATTTAATAACAAACCTACCAAATAATAATTTAAAATCAATTATAATTTTTTCCTTTGATCGTTTATTTATGGGTGTCATTAATGTATAGAGAATCGTCTATTAATGACCCTTATTAGTGAATGATTTTTTATTAATAAACGATTTTAAAATATTGTTTATGTTGGTGGCACTGTAAGTCTATGTAAAATTCGAGGTTAGCAGGTTAGGTTTTGCGTCAGTTTTGACACAAACTGACTCAAACCTAACCTGCTAACCTTGAAAACTTTTCTACCTATTGCCTCACCTTAAAAGTTTAATTTATTATTATTCATTTTAGATACCCATTTTTCTTACTTTCTGTGCCGCCTGGGCGATATGTCCAAAATCAAAGTTAGACGTTGTGACTAAAATCAAACTTGGGCGTTATGACCAAGTTGGGCGTTGTGACTAGAATCAAAAGTGGGCGTTGTGACCAAGTTGGGCGTTGTGACCAGAATCAAAGTTGGGCGTTGTGACCAAGTTGGGCGTTGTGACCAAAATCGAAATTGGGCGTTTTGACCAAGTTGGGCGTTGTGACCAAAATCGAAATTGGGCGTTGTGACCAAATTGGGCGTTGTGACCAAATTGGGCGTTGTGACCAAAATTGAAATTGGGCGTTGTGACCAAGTTGGGTGTTGTGACCAAAATCGAAGTTGGGCGTTATGACCAAAACGGTGGTTTAAGTGGCGTCGATAGCTCTCTCCTATAACAGGCGTCGGTGGGCGTTGTCACCAAGTTGGGCGTTGTGACCGATATCGTTTTTGGGCGTTGTCACCAAGTTGGGCGTTGTGACCAAAATCAAAATTGGGTGTTGTGGCCAAGTTGGGCGTTGTGGCCAGAATCGAAGTTGGGCGTTATGACCAAATTCTGAGTTGTGGTTTGTGACCAGTAGGCGTTGTGTCATAGCCCCATTTAGAAACGAAGGACGGTCAATTATTTACACGGATGAAACTTACATTCATTCAAACAATACCCATCAAAAGGCCTGGAGTAACGGATCCAATGAAAGGCTGAAAAACATGTTAATAATTGTAAATGCTAGTGGAGAAAATGGACTGGCTGTATTATACTTGGATGATTACAACACTCGCCTTTTGCTAGTGTGTAAACTTCATTCTCGTGTAATGTAACCTACATTATATGCTTGTTAAATAAAATACTATTATCCCGTCAGTGGAGATAATAACTGAGCGGTAGATAAAGTCTTTCGATGAAGGTACATCATTAGATGAAGTGACAGTTTTGATCATCAATCCAGCAGTATAATGTGACATTTTACTGGTGATCCCATTTTACTAAAGTTTGAAGAAAAAATATTTTCTACAAGAATTGCAAAGGTCTGAGACTATACTACGACTTGAAAAATGTTCCTTCAGGACTCTAAATTATCTTAAACCTTTTATACCAAATTAAGACTGTAAGTTATTATGTAGAGCAAATGATTAAAATGACAATTGTATGAACTGATAACCAATGCAAAACGAAGGTCGTATTTACGACGGTACAATTATCGACAGCTGCATAAAAGAATAATTTTAACTCACGCAAAGCAGAGAAGTAAAATACAACTAGATTAGAAAAAGGAAGTGTAAACAAAGTCCATCCAGGTCATCGCTCATTCGTTACAACACTGACATGTAATCTCGCGTGCAAGACGTTCACTGGAATTGAAAACGCGAACCTAAAGCTTTAATCACCAGTATTGTAGAATCACACTTGCTTAAAATATATCTGTATCTGTTATCTTTTCTAAGCAAAATTCAGAGCTACTTTTCTTCGTTCTGTAAAATTAAAATTTACTGCACATTTTTGTCCGTTTTTTGCTCCATCACTGGCCGATCTTTTGCTACATAGTCTAAAGTTGTCCGGGCATCCTCAAGTGTCTATTGTTGCTTTCACGTAAACAGAAAATTAACTGGGAAAGTCTTTTCCTTGCACTTTCTACTATCCAGTTATAATGGAGCGCTGGAGAGGCAAAGTCGCAATTGTGACCGGTGCAAGTTCGGGAATTGGAGCTGCAATCGCAGAAAAACTGGTGGTTTCAGGATGCAGGGTAAGCTTATAGTTCCATATACAGAATTTGCTTCCTTAAGCTATAATCTAGAGAAGATCTTATCGGAAAAAAAGCTATAGGAATGGTTTAGAGTAATCGGAACGTGTGGTTGCACCTTTATTAAATCCTTGCGCTTTTTTAAAGAATTCACATAATATTTTTGTGTTAACGCTGTAACTTTTGTAAGTGGGGTGCTTATAATGCGGCAGCAGCAAATTTTAATTGGGCTGAAAGTGCTAAAAAGAGCTAAAAGTCAATATTTGTACTTAGAAAAGCTTTGTCACTAGCAAAGGTGTAAATACAAAAAAGTAATGTTGACATTCCCACCTTCTATATACAGCTGTGTAGAAGAGAATATATTTGCAATTACAGCAGGCTTTATGTTAGCATATCGATTATTTTGAAATTAGACATGAAACCCTTTGGTAAGCTTGATTGCCAACAAGGTTTATACGTGAAATTATACAAAATATAGAAACTGCTGTTTGTAACAAGTCTCTGCGGTTCTGGCCACTGTTCTTCCAAAGTAAGATTAGTTTATCTTAATTGCTAACCAACATTTAAAATTTTAATAGCACCAGGGATTGGAAAATAATTGTTGTAAGGTTAGTATTCCGGCATCGCTTACGGAAATAAGTAATAGAAGAAGCAATAATTATGTACATACATACTGTCTCTCTTAAACCTATATGTGTCGAGTATTCTCACTTCTACTCGTCTTATTGGTGATTCTTAACAAAGTTGGCACGAAGCAGTTTTTGCGATGTCCTCTTCTGGGCGCCAAGGCACATTCAGCCTTCATCTTTAAACCGGTGCTTTCAATGCAGTATGCCCACTATCATATGCGTATTATGTCATACACATGATCGACACATATGGCAGCGATATTGGCTAAAGAAAATTCGCAAAGGAGACGATTTTTGGGAAGCGGTAGAAAATCGGTGTAAACGGTCCTGGAGCACTTCTACTGCCCTTTCCTTTGCCTTTGCTATTAGATCTAGTAACTTCCTTTTCCTCATGTTTTATAAAGGACTCCTACGCCATCCGTTTTGGCTTTCGTGACACGTGGACTCAGGTGGAATTAACAAATTTGTAATTGACCTTGAAATTGATCTTTCAGAAATTTGGCCGACTGTTTCTCAATCGAAAGTGTAAGTTCAACTGTGGGGCCTACCATATTCCGTCCCAGCATCATACAGTTGTTGGAATTGAGTTATCGTTCTGAGCCCGTAGCAGAGATAGTATTTTTTTGTTTGACTGTTATAAACATCCAGGGAGAAAAGTCACAAGAATATTTACATGAAGTAGTTCGACTTCTTCGATCACTCTCACGGATGCTCCTCCCCATGATATTACATTTTGACCGATGATTTTTAGCCACTCTAATATGAATTTATCGGCACTTACAATTCCCAACCCGCGCCCTAAAATGGAAGCTGTGGCAATCCCTTATCTTACAATTGAATTTATTTCCAAATGCAGTGAACTTTCCCGGAATAAAAAATCGTTTTTACTCTTGTGGTTGTAATGCGAAAAGTGTTTAATATATAATAAATCACAAAAAATTACATTTCAAACTTGCTGCTTACTCTTTTTTGAGTTAATTAGTAAGCTAAAAAGACGTCATGCTATTAAATTCTGTGGTTTTGAAACGGTCTTCAGCCGTCCCAGAGGAGAAAACTCATACAGGGTGTCTAATAGCACCTACGTAAACCGTATGTCAATTACAAAACAAAATATATAGGAAACTATTACATCTAAGAGAACAGTAACAGAACGACTACAGAATAGTTCAGCAATGCAACAATACAACATCTCCACGGCTACCCCAATCAATAGGTGGCGATGTTCGGAGTCGCTTTGAGAAATCTGGGGGTGATTGAAAGCTGGCCTGTGGGTATGGTAATCTGGAGGCAGATGGAATTCAGTCAGCTTTGAAAAAAACCCAAGCCAACGAAAAAAGTCAGGGCCCTGGGCGAGTTAATGCTGATAAATATCAATTTTCGGAGTCCGACAGCAACTCAGTTAACGAAAAATGGAACTACAAGGGTTTTAATTATCCCATAATAACCTGGCCGCAAAGTGTACGTGCAACCATCATACTAACACCTATGATGATTGTGGACCCCGAGAAAGGACATGCATCAAACATTAACCTAGGTAAATATTAACCTAGAAGGTTTATAATTAACAACTGAAATCAGTAAAAACTGAAATCATTGCATTATTGAAAAACCTTCATTTAAGTGATTCTAGGTGAGTCATAAAAATAAATTGTTAGAGCAGACAAAATTTTGCAGTTGGGTAATGAAGCAGTTTGAGCTTTTATGAAAATTACCTTATAGAGATAAAGAGACATATTAAATAAGAGTGGTACTAGTCGTATAAATCAGACGATAATCAGCACATTTCAGCGTTAAACCTTAGAAAGCTAGAATAGTATACCAGTATAGTATAACCGATTTAATATAAAATATTCGGAAAAGAATTTTTACATTATATCGTATAAATCTAATTATAATTAAGTATAATTCTAATTACAATCCGAAGGACGGATGCATTATAAAATATACATCTCAACCTAAATTCATTACTTGTGGGGTACCGCAAGGCAGTATATTGGGATCAATCCTTTATACCTTATAAATCAGTGATCTTCGGTTAACCACCCGTAATTGTGATTTTACATTATTTGCGAATGATACTAATATCATTGTTAAAGGTAAAGACAGCACAGAACTTAAAAATGAAGCCATACGTATTATTAATGAAGTTCATGAGTGGTTTTCCGCAAACAAATTAAAATTTAATTATGAGAAATCATGCACAGTTGAGTTTCGTACTCCCAGAGCATTACCTAATTTATCAAACATAACAACTAACATAGGACAGTTACAAAATACCAACACTACAAAATTTCTTGGACTGCACATTGGCGATACATTATCCTGGAGCCTCCATATCACTAACTTAAATAAATCTTTATGCTCAGCTGTATATGCTTTAACTCAATTAAAATACAAAGTTAACGGAAATATTTGTAAAATAGTATACCATTCTTACTTCGAAAGTTTAATGACCTACGGAATCGAGTTTTGGAGCAATTCAACCTCTGCCAATATAATTTTCAAAACACAAGAGAAAGCAGTCAGAATTATTTACAATATGAGAAAAACAGAATGGTGCAGGCAAAAGTTTATTGAAAATAGAATTTTAAGAATGATCAGCTTATACATTTTGAAATTAACTAACACATACATAAAAACATAACGACAATAAGTAAACATGAAGATATTCACCATTACAATACACGGAATAAAACAGAAATCGTGCTACCAAAATATAAAAATACTTTTAGTCAAAAAGGTCCTTTATACAGTGGCATGAAAATATTTCAAAGATTACCGATTGCTATCAAGCAGTCACACTCATTAAAATTATTTAAAACTAAACTTAAAGAATGGCTAATAGGTAAAGCATTCTATAATCTAAAAGAGTTTTATCTACGACAGTGTGTAAAATTGCCTTTTAGTTGGCAGTTTTAAGTTTGTAAAACGACTGTTTAATAACAGGTTTTCACTAGTTTACGTCGTCAATAGTAACGTATTTAAAATATTTCAGTAGACACGTTGTGAGTAGCAACGTGTTTAAAAATTTTTAAAACACCCAAAATTACGACCGGTTGCTGGTAATCCTAATTTAAATTTAATTTTTTTTTCATATTTCCCGTGTTTCTAGATTCTATCGTAGATAAAATATTGTACGATACACATGCGTAAAGCATCTTTAGTCACTCGCGGGGCTTAAAACGCTCGCTCACTCGCGTTTTAACTATACCCCACTCGTGCCTAAAGAGTAGCTTTACGCACTTGTATCGTAAATTACTATTTTGAAATTTAAAATTAATTAAGCCAGCTGCACATTATAAACAAGAATCAATAATAACCTAACAAAAATAACGGTCGATCTTCCCAACGCTCGGTAGTGGGCTTAGATATGCACATAGTATTTTACCGATTACAATTATATTACATAATGAATCTCTGTATTTTCTATTCTTTGTGTATATTTTGGGGAATAAACTATTATACTATTATTATTACATCTTATAACAATAATTACCTCTTTCATACAAGTCCCGCCTAATTCGTATTACAATTGCAACCAAAACTGGACTATTTACAAATGATTTGCAAATACCGTCGTTGTAAGAAACCGAATTTCCAATGATAAAACGAAACCATCACTGCTTTTAGGTACACTATTTCAAGCTGCTCTTTATTTTTGTAGTTATTGAATGCTTTATCATTTAATGATCATATCAATATCTAAAGCTGTTTTGGTTACATATTCCACTACTCTAGTTTTTAGTGCCTAATGAATATTATTTTTAAAGGTGGTTGGATTAGCTCGTCGAAAAGACAGAGTGGACGAGCTATCAAAGAAGCTACATGGAAAAAGTGGAAAGCTGTACGCGGTCAGGGCCGACGTCAGCAAGGAAGAAGAAATCTTGAAAGCGTTTCACTGGGCAAAGGAAAATTTGGGACCCATCCACATTTTGGTAAACAACGCCGGAATTGGGAAGCCAACTAGTCTGATAGACGGAGATACTAAAGATTTCAAGAACATCTTGGATACGAACGTGCTGGGCCTGACAATAACGACGCGGGAAGCGGTGAAGAATATGAGGGACAGCAACGTCGATGGGCACATCATCCACATTAACAGTATTATGGGGCACTACGTCGCGCATGTGCCCAACATGAATATGTATCCGGCTTCGAAGCATGCGGTCACGGCTTTGACAGAAACGCTGCGGCAGGAGTTAAATCTTATTGGCAGCAGAATTAAAGTGACGGTAAGTCCTTTTACTCTTCCACTATAGTATTAATCGTTCCAGGCATAACTTATAGTTTTTATGACTATAAGTTGTTGTTGATAATATTAACTCAACGTATAAACCACGCCAGAGGCGAAACTCTTTTGCAAGGGAAGGGATATAAGGGCAAAGTAACTTACCAAAAAAAAATCGAGAAACCATTGAGATTTACAAGCATCCTAATAATCTCAATAGAAACGAAGGTTTCCTCCTTATATGTGGAAAGTGTTAATTACCTAACCCCGCCCACCGTCACTCAATCGCGATGACATTTGCCTATAAATTATCATCTTTCTCTTTCCGATCGTTTCCAGAGTTTCACCTCTGGCATTGGTTTACACATTGAGTTATCGTGATCTTGCAAAAGAGTTTCGCATCTGGCGTGGTTTACAATTTACGTTTCTTATGAGACTATTTCCACCAGCTCTTTAAAATAAATATCGATATTTAATTTCAAAAATGAAGAAAATACACAATTTACATTTACTTGTTGAACGAGGTTGGCTGAAGGAGAACTGACTACAAGGTATTCGATAAGATTGTAAAACCTGTGTATGCCCCGTTCTAGAAAGACCACAAATCGTGCCCGCTTAAATAACTATTAAGGGATGACTGAGCACTCGACATTATTGTGTGTCACTTGACACATCTTTATATTCTTTAACAAGTAGAATTTGAAACGCGAACTTGAAGTGTCTCGCCTGAGTGTGTTCAGAATAGAGCAACGTAGATTTTAAGAATAATATCTAACCACATGCGTGAAAGTTAAATGCGTACCAATGTGTTGGTGGATTCTGTGCCGCTATGCTCATGTGCATGCTGGAGAGGGCGCAGAGTCGGCTTTCAGCGCATGCAGAACAAAGGTGTGCTTTTGGTGTGGTGACAAATGCACACCGAGCACTCAGTTTTTAAGGTGTGAAAACAAACGTTCCTATTTTTGAGGCGACACTCCGACAGAAGTAATGTCTAAATACCGGCCGTTTAGTCACGCAGTTGAAATCCTGCATACATTACTGTTTGCCGATTCCGAGGATCAACTGGACATCAAAGGAAGCAGCCGCGTCATCGAGTGATGGAAGCACTGCCGAGCCAAACTGCGTGAACTCGATCAAGGTATTTCTAACCAGGCAGTCGTTAGTCATTACTGCAGGTGGGTGTTCTCATACCATATTTGGTTAAACGAGTGTGCCAGCGGAGTGGACGCCAAGTGAGTCATTAAGTGCCAACGTGCGTAGGCAGAGGCTTACTAGTGTTTGGTGCGCATTGCGGCTGAGGATATACACAGTTAGGTGCTACCACTTAGACATCATTATAAACAGCTGTCGGAGTGATTTAATACTATTTTTTGCTATGACTATCATTGAAGATGCGTTATATGAATCACTTCCGGAGTATGGGTTAATCATTGCTAAGATAAAGAGCTAGTAGAAAGAAATATTTGATTCCTGGTTTAATATTTTGATTTATTATTACAGTGATCATTTAGGTGAAATACAGTATTGTCGCTAATTTCTGTGTAAACAGATTGGCTTTTTACTTCCTTTTACAATAAAGGAGGTATTGGATTTACCCCAAAAATTCGAAATTGAGTTTTCAACAGATCTTCCTTTTCGAGTCCCTTAAACCCAAAAAAGATATATTTTTTCATTGGTCTGTCTGTGTGCCTGTCTGTCTGTGTGTCTGTCTGCCTGTCTGTGTGTCTGTTTGTGAACAGACTATCTCAAAACTGAAAAGAGGTATGGCGTTGAAACTTCATATATAAGTGGTGTGTACTATATAAATGCGACAGCAAGCTTTTGAAGAAAATCGCATAACCGGAAGTAGGTGTTTACTCTTGTGATTTTTTTTTCAATTTTTTCAAAAACGGTTCTAACGATTTTTTTCAAACTTTTGTACCGTTTTTGTAAAATTTGTAATTTTTTGAAAATTTTTGACAAATGCTTAAAAACTGAAATCAAATTTTTGGCTAATTATAAGATCACTGTAGAAGGAAGTCGTGTACTTGTATCAAACCCGATTTTTATTAGTATATTTCTGAAGCTCAACTTCTGACTCATTTCAGCAAGGGGTTTCCTTATTCAGAAACTGACGTAATAGTGATCTCATTGCTATGGAACTAGCTGGCAATAATAGAAAGCAAAATTAATTTATAAGAATTTTGTGGCCCCAACGACTACAATCTCATGTCCATATCCACTTTTAAATTTCGCCTTTATTACACATATAAGGCTTTCTCCGTTCTCTAATTAACAGTTAAATTGGTTTGTCATTATTGCTTGCTATATCCATATTCTTGGCAATACTTGCTAATCTACCTTGCCTTTTCCTAGCAAAAAGTTTTACATCATTTGCATTGCTTAACAAGTCTCATATTGTTATTAGTAATTTTACTTGTTTTGTTGATTACAGAATTTCTAATTATTTTTTGACATATTTTAGTTTAAATTTTCAAATGTATTTACTTTGATTAAAAACCTTTATATTCAATTGTAAATCTTCGTGTTTTATTCACAAATTGAACCTTTATACGCTCCTTTATTTATTCTTATTGATTGTCCTATTCTGTTACTTTATTAATCTCAAAAGAACTCAATTATGATACCTTTTTAAATTATGATTGCTTTTTACAATCATCTTTCTTAATTCTCAATTAATAATAAAAACTGACCTAAACTTGGTTTATCATTTACAATCAAATCTCACAATTACTTCGCCCCAAATATAGCTTGAAAGCTAACGTTTGCAAGCCCCACAGTTGGACAACATAAATATGCAATGCAGAATTGCCCCACAGTTGCGGCGCCATAATTTATGGGATGACACCACGTCGGGCGACGATATTTTATGGGGTGCTAGCTCCACCTTTTGGGCTATATAAATCTACAATGAATATACCACTTCACTTTTAAAATCCTATTATTAGTTATTTTAATATTATGCAATGCATTTGAGACTCTCATAAGGGCGTGGTTCGTTAATCAAGTTATCTATTCTTTGATATTCTAAATTTTATATGAATTGTTAACCAATGACTGTTATTAAATGTCAGTTTGGCTTTTAACATCACAACACTATCAAAATTGACAAATATCATTTCCCTTTCACAAATCAATGACTATTTCACATAAGTAAGTACTGTTATTAATTTATTTTGCTCAATTAATTGTTTTTCTTATTTCTTATTAGAACTAACTACAACAAACCTGACTTCATTTCAACTTTTCAGGTACTCACTTCAAACACCACTAATCCTGACACTTCTCAGCTAAATTCAATGTCAGCCTATCCTCGATGTCCATTCAAATAACCAAAGGACTCCCAAAAGTCAAAACTCCAGGCTCCTGCAGATCCAACTTCACTCCTGGAACTCCTCGTACAAGACCGCCAACATCAGCCCTCTGGTAAACTCCAACTAACAGATAATACCCAAACTAATTTCCTTTGTCCAAAGCTCCTATCCTGTAGTAACCAAGCCACGCCAGCAAACCCCAGTAAACTGATTCCAGTCCTCTGCCAAATCCTCAACTTCAATAATGACTGTTAATTATACCGTGCAATGCACCAATAAATCCAAATCTATTCAAATATTGTCGTCTTATTCTTCTTTGTAGCCAATTAAACTGTATTCCACAATCTCTTCACCGATTGTATACTCACATCAACTCTAGTTTACATTTTCGCTTATGTTCACTTCGTAGATTTTTTAACAACCTCTTTTATTTGCAAATAACCAAATCTCATACAAATAAAGGCATAATTTCTAGTTTTTTATTTGTTCTAAATATATTTTTCAAAAAACATCTTTACATAATTTTTAGTTTCATTTATGTAGTTACGATTATTGCTGCCCACGTTTAAAATTAAATAATCTGCTCTATACATACTACACTTATTTATTTTCATAGCAAGCATATTTGCCTCATACTAACATTATCTTATCTTCCATCACCATTACGGAATACTCAAATAAATTCCATTTTGTCTCTAATTTAATCTATATTACCCAATTCAACTTAGTTAACAATCTTATTTAAAATTTCCTAAATTTGATTGTATTAATATACCAATTTTATTTCCTTTAATTTTCATTTAATATGATTGATCTTTATGTACCATTTTTGCTAGTTTAAGGAATGCCTTTAATTTTCTTCGATTACTTTACTTTCTGAAGATGTGCATTGTTACTTCCTCTTCTTCAGTTGGACCTTTTATTTGCTCACGCTTCTCAATTCATTTCTATTTTTAAGTAATTTAAGTTTTACATGAACTTTTTATTTCTTATAGAATTTCTGCGATTTTTAACTGGTTTATATTCTGTAATGAGCTAGTTCGTGTCACCTTGGTATTTAAGAATCACCTTGCTAGCCAAAACGTATCCTTTACATTGTAATAATTAGCTAAAAACGTATTATGCATTTAAAACACGCATCGAGTGTTTCGCGCGCCAGGCTATGCGAGGTAAACCAGCTGATACAGTCGTTGATATCGCGTCAGCTGATATCAAGCTACTGAATTTAGGACCGCATTAAGTGAATGTGCGAAATTTAAACATTATTAACACTGTGGATTGTTTGCTTGGCGTTGATAATGAATAAGTCATACCTACACTTAAGGAGTAGCATATAGATGCAGCATTAAGACCGTGGATTGTTTCTTGCTATTGTTAATAGCGCATATAACATTTATATGTTACCAACGTGTACCCTTTCTATGTATTTTCATGTATATATTTTCCTTTTACAGAGCATATATATTTTTATGTAAACTGTTTGGTTTTCATTTCTGGCAGGATTTGCATGTATAATTATAGCATTATAGGTGGCAGCGTGCAACGTGCCGGAACTCTCTATATTTCTCTTAGCTGCACTGAGGTAAGGGCGGGTCTTGTGCTTCTATGACTGAGTTAACTAGAAAACAAAGGGAAATTTGAATTTATAGTAGAGTAGAGTATAGAGCACGAGAAAAGTACCATTCCAATTCATAATATCTATTTCAATACCTACTCATTTCTTGATAAACATTTCTTTGAAGTGTTCGTACTTAATCTGTGAGTTTTGCTATAACTGTAGTTTCTTCTTTGTTTCTTCTTATTTTAGTACATGTTTAAGTGATTGCCACACTCTGGCCAACAAAGTTGAGATTTTTAGAATGTCATCCTTGCATAAATTCGTCTGCGGAGTGGCTAATTGGTAACTAAGGACATCACAAGACGTTTGACTTGGTAAAGCGGAATAAGCTCTGGAAAATACTAAGCGAAATGAACACCTCCCCCACACTTACTACAACTTATAGCAATCCTAAGTGGTTATGAGCTTAATTCACCCTCTTCTTAAAATCCAGAATTCAGAGCTAAAGTAACAATGCACAATGTACACTCAGAACTGTTTTCAACAAAGACAGGTGGGAAGCAATGGTGCATTATCTCTCTCTCACCGATCACTTAATGCGTATAGTTATCGATGAATGAGAGAGTGGAGTAGCCATTGGAGGCAGACGCATACTTGCTGTACGAAACTCGGACGACACCCTCATTATCGTACAAACAGAAGAAGAGTAGGAAGCGATTATACATAAATCAGTAGAAGTCAGCCTGTGGCATAAGAATCAGTGAAACGAAAACCAAAGTGACGATTGTCAACTGAGCAAACCCAAATCAAGATCACATTCATAGAATAGCGGAAGATAAAGTGTTGTAGAAATTTCAATAACTCTCACCAATTATAACAAATACAAGCCAATGCAGGCGATTGGCAGCCTCACAATTGACGAAAATATCGAAGACACCAAACAAAGATGAATACAATGGGTAATCTTTTCTTCAGCAATATACGCAGCCGAGATATGAAGGATGAAAAAATGAGATAGAAACAGTATGAACGTATTTGAGATGTGAGCGTACAGAAGAATGCTGCGTATACCACGGATAGCAGAACAAACCAAGCAATCAGGGAAAGACGCGACATTAAGAAAATTCTTAGCACGACCATGTCCCAGTCATGTTAAGATATTTTGGACATTTTCCGAAACGAGAAAATATCGTGAAAAGCCTACTCATTTAGGGTAAAATGGAGAGACGTCGGCCAGAGGCCAGGCCGCCACTGCGCTGAATGGATCAGAAAAAAGACATTAACAAGACAACCACCGCAAGGAATTGCCCATTTAACTTTAGAGAGAAATATTTGCAAAACAACTATTAACTCAATTGGATGATTCATCATGTCATATCCCTAAGAGGGCTCGGATTAAGGAGGAGGGGATTACTTATTTTTTATAGCAAGGAACCATGTGAACTTTTAGATTCAATTCTGGAAAACAACACTTTCAAGAACAGGGTACAAGCTATGTACACAAATTCCAACTGCTTATCTGGAATTTTTCCTGAAATTTTACCCCGTTACCCCTTTTACCTCTATCCTGCATCTGGCTCTCCAGGCTGCGGTAGTTATTATCGAGCCCCAAGAAGGATGGTTCTTTATCTTTCATCTAGTTGTGGCGATTACTTAATATGTTCTTCACTATAATCTCGTACATTTATCAACACTCCACTTTATATAATACTTTCAATTTTTCCATCTTCGTTTTCTTTCGTGTACCTTCTATTTCTTTGGTTTACATCTGGTCTTAGTTGGAAACACTTTTCCATTTCTATTTCATTTTATCTAGATATTGACATTATTTAACAATAATTAAATGATTTGGCAATTTGAAAATGTTAAAATCTGCTTTCCCAAGAATTACTGGACAACATGTTACTTACTATTCCTGCATCGTACTATTTATCTGATCTAAAGTATGATCAAAAATTAATCTCATTTAGTACGGCTATGAAAGAACAAATTGCTCCCTTTAAAACTGGCTGCAATATATTTTATTTTTAGGTTAGATTTAAGATGAAGTGTCTATTCGACCGGCGCAAGGTTATTTGTTGGACAATTACATTACTTTTTCGTGCAAATTCATTTAATTCAATATAATATTGTAATAAGATGGATAAAAAGAATATTTAATAATAAAATTTGACAGTTTGAATTAAATATAAGTATGTAAGTCAATTTTAAAGGCGTTAGTTTGCATTTCCACAGCCATACTAGATGAGATTAATTTTTGATCATACTATAGAATTAATGGAAATTAATACTGTTAAGAACTGTTACAGTAATTAACTCGCGTTTTCATGTGTTTTAGAGCCTTAGTCCTGGGCTGGTGGAAACAGAAATATTTGCTGCCAACGGCTATCTGAGTGATAACCAGGCTGTGGAGTTTTTGAAAATGCTACCAAAATTGTTAGCTAAAGATATAGCAGATGCTGTGCTGTATGTACTGGGAACGCCTCCTCATGTTCAGGTAGATCTTAGAAAACTATTAGCCAGGTTAATTAATAAAGAGGTTATCAGTAACATGGATAAAGGTAGATGACGTGAGTTCCCCCTTTTTTGTTATAAAAATGATGTTTCGCTACCTTTGCCACTCATAAAGATATTATACACCGTGGTGCCAAATTTTTAAAATATGAATAACGAAATTCCAAATAATTGACGTCCATCTGTTGCTATTAATATAGTAAAAAAATTGCAAATAATTTTTGATATAAATGTCTATTTTTATATTTCCATTATACTAATAACAATCTTGAGTGACTTCGCACGCATAAGGCATTTATCCTCGACGCCCTTAATATAATATATTAGAAAAGCTAAAATAAATATTGTATGAAAATTGCACTTTATATGCGGAAATATTAGCTTTTCTATAGATTTCATGCTGAATATTTCTGCTTACAAACATTTTCCGTTGCAGGTTACTGAACTAACTATACGACCAGTAGGAGAGATGGCTTAACATAGCAACTAAGTGTAGGGTAGTATAATGGTGTATTAATTTGTATTTTTATAGAAGTTACCATTGGTTATATTTATAGTTGAATAAACTGAATAGTAATAGAGTAATGCCTTAGAACTTTCTTGACTTTCATTAGGTAGTAATACTTGTTTCTGCTACAATAATTGTAGGGTCTTAGAATAAAACTGCCTGCCTGGAGTTTGTCTATATCTAAATTAAGTACAGATTCAATCATTTGAAGGTCATATTTGTTTGATGCAAAACAGGTACAAAGTATTAGAGCACCTTTCGCCATGCCAGTTCCAACAGTCACACAACAGACTGCACCTAAACCATTTTGCACATTCTCTACAATGTGAGTATTCAAGATGGCAACCACAAATTTCATGTTTACTGGGTTAATCAACAGCAAGATTTTCCATGACAATCGACATTTGCTATCACAGCCGCACCCAGTGCACAAACATTTCCTCGGTAATTTTAAAATCAACAAGGGCAAATTGCAAATTTATTCAAATCAGGAAATGTATCCCAACTAAATCCTACACCAATGGACATATTCTCCGAAAATACCGGGCAATATTTGTGAGGTAGCTATTCTCAGCCGAGGCCAACTTCTACATCAGCAGAATTATTTAAGCATGACACACCGAAAGAAGCACCAAACTTCGAAATTCCATTCGAAACAGAAGCTCAAGCAGCCCAAAACTGTCAACCAAAATATGAAGGCTATGAAGACTATCAATACGAAACTAATTATTTAGGGTCAAAAGAAACATCGAATAATAATTACCATTTCATATACAAGCGTCGCAGACTACCTACTAGTTATCACAATGAAGTTCCAAACATTAATTTATCTTTGACATTTAAAAAACAGGTCTATCAGAAATATTTAGTTTTCAACCGAAATACGACGCGACGGTTCAATAAAACTTGATCTTTTGAAACAGTTCCGAACATCAATTGATTTAAAAAAAAATGATATGATAGTAATTCCAACAGCTCGAATAGCAATTTATGATAATGACATTCAAGAAAATGTATTATCCACACCAACATTGCAATCAAGAACGGAAACCATAGTGCAATAACTAGTAAATAAAAAACTGCATCAAAGAATTTTGAAACATCAACATATTTACCTGACAGAGAAGCTAGCAACGATAGTACAAGTTCAAAATCAACAAGCATTAACAACAATATTGAATAAAAGCAAAAAGCCGCAAAATTTAATACATGTTGAACCAATGAGGAAACCTATATAAGTTAACAATATTAACAATATTCCAATCAATGTTAAGAAAATTCAGAAAGAAAATTTGAAAAAGTTAAGATTAAAACACCGGAACGATTAAGAAATCCCTCTAATTAAGAATTTGTGTGAAGAAGACATTTTATTGTGAACAACTGCCACTAACTTTTACCAACGAAGTCAAGCATGCAATAAGAACAACCGATGACATACTAACTTACACCAAAAGTTATAGGTTCCCTGAAATTCACAAACAAGAAGTAAAACAACAAGTAGAACCTAAAATGTTACGAGAAAATATTGTTTGAGTATCCTCATCAGTCATCACGTTGATCTTCACCAATTTGGGTCGTAACGGCATAACAAGATGCATCTGGAAAAACCAAGTGGAGATTAGTGGTAGACTATAAGAGGGTAAACGAAAAAACTGTAGATGACAAGTTTCTTATATTTAATATAAGTGATATTTTGGGTAAGTTAGAAAAAAGTCAATACTTTACAATTTTAAAATTATCCTCGGGATTTTAACAGATAGAAATAAACCCAACGCACATCGAGAAAATAGTATTTTCGACAGTTATTGGACACTTCGAGTATACACGCTTACCGTTTTTTTTTCAATAACAGGTCAGTGACTTTCCAAAAATTAATGTATAAGGTTTTACGAAGATTCCAGAACGAAATCTGCTCAGATCAGCTCAGCTTCGCTAAAAAAACACATGCAGGATATCAATAACTTTTTGGCGTCTTAGAGAGAAAAATCTTATAGTATAGGTCGACAAAAGCAAATTTCAACTTAAAGAGGTAAATTTTCTAGGTCACCAAAACAGCAAATGTATAAAACCAAATCCAAACAAAATCATAGCCATACAAAGTTTTTCATTACCTAAAACTGGAAATTAAATCAAAAGCTTTTTAAAACTGTCAGGTTATTATAGAACATTTCTAAACGATTTTTAAAAATTAACTAGGTTGTTAACAAAATGCCTAAATACGCTAAAATTAAACATAATGCCGAATTTACTACCGCATGCGAAGCAGCGAAGCAAATTTTGATAAATGACCCAGTTTTAAAATATCCAGATTTTACAAGACAACTGATGCATCAAACGTAGCATTGGGAGCAGTATTATTTCAAGGTAACATAGGTTTCGATTTACTAATCGCTTACGCATCAGAAACCTTAAATGATTTAGAGCAGGAATTTAATGCAATTGACAAAAGAATTTTTTTCAATAATTTGGGCTACGATACATGTTAGCCCACATTTACACGGACATTAATTTACCACAGTTGCCGATCATCGGACACTTCAATTGCTTTACTCAATGAAAGAACCTAACTCTTAATTAGGTCGATGGGGTATTAAATGAAAACAATTTGACTATAATATCGATAGATTACATACACAACAAGAATCCACAGTTGCAGTAGAAATTTGTGAAAAACACCTAGAAACTCATAAAAATTAAATCATTATCCAACCTGTATTTGGCGTACTTGGAAACTTGGATATACTCCACAATGAGAAAAATCTAGCGATTCAGAATTACCTAGAACGCCAAAGACCACAGACTACTAGTTCTTGAGAGCTACCACCAAAATCAAGAAAATCCAAGATTACGCCCCCCCCTCCATCAGGGAAAATGATGGAACGTGGGTAAAAACCGACAAAGAGAAAGACAATACTTTCACCGAACACCTGGAAAATGTTTTTTACTTCCTTTTACAATAAATGTAGTATTGCATTCACCCCAAAAATTCGAAATTGAGTTTTCAACAGATCTTTACGTTTTCGAGTCTCCTGAACCCAAAATGTTTGCTTTTGTCTATTGGTCTGTCTGTCAATCGGTCTGTTTGTGTGTGAACAGAATATCTCAATAACGAAAAGAGGTATGGCGTTGAAACTTCATATATGGGCCCTCACAACGCCAGTATCACATTTATAACATTAGCTTGTAGGATCTTAGTGTATTCTAATTGTTAATTAAATTAATAAAAAGAATCTACCTAATTACACAAATGCCATTACAATTCATTAGAACCATATTACAAAACAATGATGAATGGTAATTCCACGATGATGTCTACCAAGACCAAAAATTTTGAAATTTTATTTTAAGTATAAACAAATAGCTACATTTTCCTACGCGTCCTTTTGACACTTGTCCAAATGAGCGCGACATCTTTTCGAGCGACCATACCTCGGAATGCATTTGGATAGAAGATTGAACTGGAAAGAACATATTAAAAAAAAGAAAACAACTTCGTCTGAAGTTCTGCAAATTACATTGGTTGATAGGGCATAAATCCAAATTATCACTAAACAACAAGCTACTAGTTTAAAAATCAATAATAAAGCCCGTGTGGTCTTATGGTGTACAATTGTGGGGAACCGCGAGTGCACCGAATATCATGACTTCAACAGCTTCAATATAAAATCCCGAGAACTACCACTAATGCTCCATGGTTTATCAGCAATGAGACTCTACACAAAGACCTGAACATCCCCTATGCACTCGATGAAGTTAAGTGTGCGAGTGCCAAATACATTTCACGACTCGAACATCATCCTAACATACTTGCTATTAATCTTCTTGATAACAGCGCTCCCCAACGCCATAGGCAAATAATTAACCCATTAGACATAAAAAATAGACTGTAGTGTATTACATGTGTTTCAATCAACAACTTAGTACTAAGTTAGGTTTATAGAATAAAACTAATCCAAGATTTAAACTCATAAGCATGCACAATTAACTAACACTAAGTTATAGTTTATGAGTTAAGGCTTTAATGTACGTTCCTAACCTCCCGCTTGTTTAAACGTTCGTAGGACGTCAAACGAAATATTGAGCAAATTAGCTTATTGCCCAGCACAGATTGTTAATTAAAAAGAAGTTAATAAAAAAAATATTCTACACCCTATAATCACAATTACCAAAGTAATGGTTGAAGGATTGTGTTCGACCTTAATCGAACATTACAGATTGCTAGGTACCGAAAAATGAACAAAGTCCACAATCTTATGACGCATGTAATTATTGCTTATAATATCGCAATTAATTCAACAACAGGATATTCTCCATTTGAAATTTTTCCAGGCCATGCAGACAATAGAAATCTATTCGACTTATTCTATGAAAATGAATATTTTCAAAACTATGTAAAATCTCACCAATGGAAATTGAAAATAATGTACGGAAAAGTTAAACAAACATTGAAAACTGCGAAAGAAGTCATCATGGAAAAAATAAACGGAAAAAGGCTAAACCTACAATTCAAAGCAGTAGAGAAAGTATTCAGGAGAAACCAAATTAAAAACAAGAGAAGCAATAAATACTCGTAATCCCCGAAAATATTTATATATTACTGAATAATAATCATCAAACCAAGAAACTGTCAGTAAATGACCTGCAAACTTTTGTTGCAGACAAACACAACACAATTATAGATTCAACAAGATGCTACTCAAATGCTGCATCATCGCAATAATATAATTTGCATTAAGTTTTGCCCTAGACCAACCAAAATTCACCAAACTTGAAAATTATCAAGGACTTTACTTATTATGACAAATTAGGAATGGCAGAAATAAAAGCAACGCAACGGACATTAATAAAAATAATATATAGTTTTCTAATAATAAACGAATTACAAACATTTGAAACTGACGCCAACCGAATTTCCTATTTCAACAAAATCGAGGAAAATTTGAACAAATGTTTCCATATAAACGCACGAAGCGATGTGCAATCAATGGACTAGGAAACAGTATCGAATTTATAACAGGAAACCTAGATGCAGAAGATGGAGAACGAATCGAAAACGTTATCAGCACACTTCAAAAAATCGCTTTACTGGGAACTTCCCTCACAAGTGGAAGTTTTGAAACTACACATTTCGCAAATACCAAAGCAAATCAAGAATGTTGAAAATTATATGGAAAATTGTACGACACTCATTAATGACCAATAGAAAAATTAGTTCACGAGCCGTAACCAAGACAATAAAAAAATTTCTTGGAAATTTTTTGTAGGTAGACTAACCTAACTTTGAGGGTTTGTGGCGTTACGATTTTCTTACCGAATCTGCATTCGAGCATTAATTCATATCCGGAAATTATTTTCGTACATTCCAACAACGTCCTAATTTGCCCTCGCGTCCCGCTCGGGCAAATTAATACGACGTTGTTGGACCGCACTCAAAAAAAATTCCGGAAAGAATTAATGCTCTTATGAGATTATATGTGAAAATAGGTAAACATATGTTACGTGTCTGATAACACTAAAAAGTAACGCCCGTTACATCAATCTGCAAATTAAAAAAACAATGTTCGCGATGGCATCCGAACTCTACCTTCATGGCTCGAGTCAGACGTTTACGTGAGTCTCGTGCCATCAGCCCTTGCAAACGGATGTGATAGCGTAGTTCTGCAAATTATTGGTTTTACTAGAGTGACCAGTGCCATTAAGAAATAGAATTTAATTCAGCCATTTTTCTACCAGTACCTACTCAAATAACGCATTACGTTAGAGAAGTAACACGTGAGGCCCATCGGAAGGCCCGCCCTTCAATCACGATGCCTAATAACAACAGCAGCGCATCTAACAAAAGGGATAGTTCCAGTCTTACACCGCCACCCTTAGTTGAGCCCAGTAATAGTAATTTATTATACAAGACGATAAAGTTAAATTTTATCCACGAGTGAATCGTTTAACGTCAAGACGAAGTCGAGACGTTAATGATTCAAGAGTGGATAGAAATAACTTTATCGTCGTGTATAATACTGTTACGTTTTTACGTTCGGGCTATTTAAAAATTATACGACGCTTCTTGCATTAAACATTTATTTACAACTATTAATTATTATTATTTACAAACACACGAATTATCAACGCAGAACACAAATACTTATAAACTACAGGCACTATTTCTAACAACGATACGCTAATTATTTATTTATTCACAACTTAAACTAAGGATTTATCTGGTTATTTATCTGTTATTTATTTCACTACGGTTCGTTTATCACGAGCGCTTTAAGTTTGGATGATAACTGAATTAGAACTCCGGCGAAATAATTCCTTCGAGGTCAATCTAGACTTCGTCGACCTTTCTGGGAACCGCATGACGCATTCGCGTGTTAGCCAGCAAAGTCGCTCACGTCACGCGTCTGCAGCTACCTTCAAGGTTGCTCCAAGAAGTTCTGGAACGCTCGAGGCTGAATCATATGCCCGGGGCAACGACCCGGTTGTAGAATCGTTACAATACAATATTTTTTTCTATTGCAAGAACTTTAACAATTTCAAAATAAAATAAGGACAGTCAATCACATTTCAAAATGTCAGCCGCTAGATTGAGTTGCTACGATAATACGAAGCTGTCATATTTAATTTAAACAAAAGTTAGAAAATTAAATTACTTTATCTATCCTTGATGTTAAAGTGCTGCTTTATCTACCCTTGCTGTTAAAGTAAAACTTGACCTTTTGTTTTGAGTTGATAAAAGCACACTTTAACATGAGTTATAGAAAAAAAAGTATTTATTTGAAAACAATGCCTTAATAACTGCCAATAAATATTATCTGCCAAACCACATTTTAAATAATGCAAATAAGACTGACGATCAAGAACAAAATTCTCAAATGCAAGACATGTGTGTTGACCCATCTGAGTAAAGAAGCCCAAAATACCTCCCATTTATCTACACAATTCCAGTAATTATCAAGAAGTTTTAAACGATATCAAGAAAATCGTCAAACTTGAATTTTCAACAGTTACCAGTTTTTAAAAATCAATTTAACCTGTGCTGATGATTTTCGTAGTCTGACAAAATTCTACACAGAACATCAATTGAAGTTCCATACTTTTAGAGATCCAGAACAAGCACAGCTCAATTTATCTGTAATATTAAGAAATATACCAATCTCTATACCAGAAACGGAAATCGTGGTTGAATTAATTAGTATGGGTTTCTCAGTCACCACAGTTGTGCGACTTTATAATAAAAATAAATTTCCGATGCCTTTGTGCACAGTAGAACTCATTAAAGATGAAAAAACTATGAAAATTGTTGACTTTACAAAATTTAATCACTGCATAATATCTGTAGCAGAAGTGACGTTAATGAACGTCAACTTCCACCTAAACCCACGCTTACGTAAAATATTTATTTACTGCTTTGCAGCAGATTGTAAGTAGTTATGTATCTGATTATAAATAACATCTGTGAAACCTCGTAGAAAGTCAGATGAAATACATCGATGCAAAAGGTGTCAGCGGTACGGCCATACGCGAAACTATTGCAAACTAGAACCGCGCTGCGTAAAATGCACAGGGAATCGCTTATTTAGTGAATGCCCAAAAAGACCCGACGACAAGCCACAGTGTGTAAACTGTGGAGAAGAACATCAACTACGAAGGGTGTAACTATTTTATCAAAATTTGCGGAAGATCTACACAGCCCACACTAACTTACAACATTAACAACTAATCAGAACATCAACACAATAATAATACCGAACGACAGTCACGAAGAATACCCTTATCGAAATTAGCAACCAATAGAACATATAGGAATGTTACTGTAGGTACAAGCAATGCCACCACAAACCAAAATAGTAACACTACATACATAATAACGACAATTATCCAAGCCATAATAGATACCATCCTACCACACCTAGAAAATATAAAACCATTCCTTTTAACATTATTACCGACAATAATTCAACATGTCTCCAAATAATAATATAACAATACACAACATAACCGTAATAAATTGGAACGCCAATGAAATTAAGACTCAAAGATCATGCTTACGACACTCGTGCTCAAGCTCAAGAGAGTCTAAGTATCCCTAGTACTAAAACTTCACTGAACCAAAGATTTGTTACCTACAGTGGCCCTAGACTTTTCAACTGTGTACCGATGGAATTAAAAAGAACTAATAATTATAACCTCTTTTCTAAAAAACTTACGGTCCACATTTTGGAAAACTACACTCAATTCAAAAGTACATTAGTCATTATCAACTAATTTGATTGTATAATTCCTTCTCTTCCATATCTTGCCGAGGTTGTGCATGAAGCCCGCAAATAAATTATTGTTTAATTTTGATTAATGACGTATTGTTTTATTTTCTAATGCTTTACTGTTTTATTTTGTTTAATGATTTATTGTTTATATTGTCTAATTATCCGCTGGTGCTACGCGCGCGCATTTAGAAATACAGATGTTTTTTCACTAAGATGCATAAAACAATCTCTCCCGGGATTAGGTGCTATATGTTTAATTTATAATGTACAAAATATTATGTGTATTCTGATATCAATAAATTTATTATTATTATTATTATTAATTTCCTGTCTAGACACAATGTCGACATAGCCTGTGTTTCTGAAACGCACCTAATAGAAGGCGAAACTTTTACACATCCGAGGTATATTAGTATATAGAAATGATCGAGTTGGTCTCATAGCCTCCGGAGGAGTAGCCGTCATTATTAGGAAAAAACATGGTCATTCCCAACTACCAAAACTAAACCTAAATAGCTTAGAAACTATAGGAATCAAATTGCAACTTCACAACAATAACAACGTCAATGTAATAGCAGCCTACAAACAACCAAATCGAAGATTAGATGAGCAACACCTTATCGCTCTGTTCCAAAGCAATGAAAGCACATTACTAATAGGAGACTTAAATTGTAAAAATACGATGTGGGGCTGCAGAATGAACAACCCAAATGGTATTCAACTAAATAATTTTAGGAATCCAAATTCTTGCACCCGCTAACTATACATACTAGTATCACGTCAAAAGATCGCAGTCAAAAGGTCGCGCTACAAAAGATCGCCGTCAAAATGTCGCACGTAATATGATCGCAGCGACAAATGGTCGCAGCGACAAATGATCGCATGCGACAAACGATCGCATACGAAAATAACAACGTTACAATGATCGTACAGAAAAAAAATTCTACATTGTGGAAATAAAGTAACGGATAAATTCATTAACTTTGTTGATATGCATTTTTATGAAAATATCTCGAAGGGGTGTAGCGATTTTGACTATAAGGAATATTTTCAGCTGATTTTCAGTTTCTTATGTACTTTGTTTTTCATGATATGACGTCATCGACTTTTTTTAAATAACGACGTATGTTTTTATTATTGATTTCGCTAGTATTATTTATCCCGTTTCGAACGGTATAAAATTTCCGAGATGTTTCATTTGAAAAAAATCGAGAAAAATGGTCTTGTAATTTAAATATTAAAAACCAATGAAATGAGCAAAATAAATCTAGTTACCGGTGGATAAAACAAAAAAAGATATGTTACATGTCAGATTTAAACAATTTGTAAATATCATAACAAAATAAGAGTCGTTTGCTTTTTCTAAATTAGAATTTACCTTTAGCAAACTATTTTATTAATAAAAATGGTACAATTAAGCGAGACACAGTCATCGTCATTATTAACTTTGAATGGAGTTGATAATAATAAATTTCTAGTTGTATTTTTCAATTGTTTTTTTTAAATTTCGCTACACCCCTTCGAGATTTTTTCATAAAAATTAATATCAACAAAGTTAATGAATTTTTCCGTTACTTTGTTTCCACACTATAGACATTTTTTTCTGTAATAGTAATGTTGTTATTTTCGTATGCGAACTTTTGTCGCATGCGATCATTTGTTGCATGCGATCATTTGTCGCGCGACATTTTGACCGCGATCTTTTGTCGCGCGACCTTTTGACTGCGATCTTTTGACGTATATCCATACATACTACCCTTATCGCAAAGACCAACAGCCTGGTATATTGGACATAATGTTGTATAAAGAAAATTCCACACCTATTTATCAATCAGTTCTTACTGAACTAGTTTCTTATCATTTGCCCGTTTTAATATCATTTTACGAAACTCCATATTACGAACCAGTACTACCCAGGCTAAGAAATGGCATAATAGATTGGAAGTTATTTCAAAATCAATTGAATGCCAACATAAAAGCTCCTGGTAATCTTTTAAATGAAGAAGCAGTAGATCAGTGTTCAACTAATTATACAAATGCTATTAAAACCAGTATACAAAAGGCTACAGTTAAAGAATTCAGAAAATATAACTCCAGATACGTACATCCTCCGGTCGATATAATTAAATTAATAAAAACAAACAAAACCCGCCGATTATGGCAAACCTCAAGAGATCCCCTATTACGACACAGATTAAATCAACTACCACGTCATGTGAAGTGGGAGTTAGATAACTTCAGAATGCAAACATATCAAAGTTATATACAATAGTTTGAACCACGTGATCCTTCATTATGGCAGGTTACCAAGAAGATTTTGAGACAATCAATTTTAATACCACCGTTAATCAAAGATCTTACGGTATATTCCTCAGATCAAGAAAGAAGTGACATTTTAGCCATTCAAATTAAACAAAATTGTACATCAGCAGATCTCACTCCAGAGAATGTCGTGCAAATTGAGGAAACATCAAACTATGTACAAAATCATATTCCACAAGGAATAGGACAATTCAAGCCTACATCTCCCAAGGAATTACAAGAGTATATTAAAAAACTTAAACTAAAAAAGTCACCTGGGGCTGATCTAATTCCTAATGTAGCGCTGAAGAACCTCACCAACAAATCACTTGCTTTTCTAGCAAGTATTTTTAATGCTTGTATGCATCTTAGTTATTTCCCTAACCGGTGGAGACACTCTCACATTTTGCCATTCCATAAACCTGGCAAAGACAAACGAAATCCAGAAAATTACAGGCCAATCAGTCTTTTGTCAACAATCTCTAAACTATTGGAAAATGTGATTTGTATACGACTGCACGCCTATACTCGTATAACAGAAAAACAGGTATTGCCAATTTTTCAGTACGGGTTTCGAGAAAAGCATTCTACAGCACATCAGCTGCTACGAATAACAGAATTAATTGAGAAAGGTTATGAGAAGAAACAATACACAACAATTGCTTTCTTGGACCTTCAACAGGCATTCGATAAAGTCTGGATAATCGGATTGCTGTATAAATTATTACAGTTGGACGTTCCTTCATACCTAATTCGAATTTTAGCTTCATTTCTTCAAGAAAGAACGTTCGTAGTAAGAATAAATTCTTCGTTTTCTACAAAAAGAAATGCCAATGCAGGTGTCCCTCAAGGAAGCCTTTTAGGAACCTTATTATTTAACATCTACATCCATGATATACCGGAAGCAATACATAGCAAAATAGCTTTATTCGCAGATGACACCGCCATCTTAACTCAACACCAAGATTTAAACGTAGCCATTTCATTACTGCAAGCATCAGCCGATTAATTATCACAATGGCGAATTGTACTAAACCCAACAAAATGTAAAACGAAAATATTTGCCCTTCGAAGAATAAGAAACCCGACAAGACTTACAATAAATGAAAAACTAATTGACTGGAACCCCCAAGATTCAGCAGTCAGATACTTAGGAGTGTATTTCGATACACGACTGAAATGGGGATACCATATCAATACGAAGTTGAACCAGTGCCATGCAAGTCTAGTTCTCTTATATCCCATAATTAATAGAAAATCTAATCTAAAATTTGAGTGCTCACTTTTAATATATAAGTCAATAATTAGACCTATAATAACTTATTGCTGAGCGGTATGGTGTAGTGCCCCAAAATCACAAATAAACAAACTACAAGTAGTGATAAATAAAGTTTTAAGAATAATAGTGAACGCTCCCAGGTATATGAGAAACCAGCAGATTCATGCCGAACTTAATATGCCAACTATAGAAGAACATATAAGACATGTGGCCAAAAAGTTTTTTAAAAGGATGAACAGATGTGACAGTGCGGTATTTTACAACACAAGTCAAAGACACTTACACACTAGGCTTAAGCGAAAACTACCTCAGGACATAATGTGTTCATCAGATGATAGCGAATAGAATTATAAAATAAATCAATAGTTCTTGCAAAATGGCCTACCGTTGACCTCATTAAGCCAATTGTTTAATTAATAGGAGTTTGTGCATATTGTAACATTACCATTTGTAACAATTAGTTTGTTGGTAGGGTTGCTATTATTAAAAAACAACGTTTACGTGACCCCCGTCTTTAACCACCGTTAACTGAATCATATAAAATCATTGACGAAGTAGAAGCGGCTCTAAAAATAGTCCAGGAGCTGTAACAATACATTTTTAAGAACGTTAAATAGTGAAGACAGTGAAAACGTATATAGTAATGTTGACTGGTCCTTGTATAAATGTTGTCCGATTACATCTTGCGACGTGCAAAGATCATTTTCTTTCTATAAAGTTATTTTAACAGACCGAAGAACCCGTTTTACTTCCGAAAAATTGAAGTTTCAAGAATTTTAAGTTCATTTTTACTTCCTTTTACAATAAAGGAAGTATTGGATTCACCCCAAAAATTCGAAATTGAGTTTTCAACAGATCTTCACGTTTTAGAGTCCCCTGATCCCAAAAAACATATTTTTTTTATTGGTCTGTCTGTCTGTCTGTGTGTGTGTCTGTCTGTGAACAGAATATCTCAAAAACGGGAAGAGGTATGGCGTTGAAACTTCATATATAAGTTTTGTGTACTATGTAGATGCATCAGCAATCTTTTGAAGAAAATCGCATAACCGGAAGTAGGTGTTTACTCTTCTGATTTTTCAGTTTTTTTCGATTTTTTCAAAAACGGCTCAAACGATTTTTTTTAAACTTTACATTTTTACTACATTTTTAATGTGTATTGATGTGAAATAGGTGATTTTCCAGTTGAATACTTCTAAAGTGGGTTTCTTTTGTTTTTTTTTCTATTTTTTTTATTAACTCCTATTTTAAATAAAACACCCGGTATATTATTACATTTTTGATTTCACCTTAAAATTCTAGAGAAAATTTGTCTCTTCAACTAACGCTCTATTTTGTACCGTTTTTGTAGAATTTGTAACTTTTGAAAATTTTTGACAAATGGTTAAAAATTAAAAATGAAATTTTTGACTAATTATAAAAACACTGTAAAAGGAAGTTGTGTGAGTGTATCACACCAGATTTTTTATGTATTCTTATTTCATTATGAAAAGAAAACATATCATTGGTGAGTAGGTAACGATATTAATATAATAAAGTTTAAAAGGTTGCTGTTTATTAACTAAATATAAAATGTATTTTGCCTATTTTAAATTTGTTAAGATCTAAGCACTACGCTCTTTTTCTTAATTTTTGTGTTAAAATCCACGCTCTGCTAATCACGATCTTCATCGTGAACTTCGAATAAGTCACAATTCAACAATATATCGAGAAAGTAACAACAAAATTCCATGCAAATCTCCATACTGTATAGGTACTGTTGTCTAACCCTTTGAACAAAACAATATCCATAAAGCGACAGTTACCACAGGATATATTCAATGCTTTCGTAAAGTAGTGGATAAATTCGTTAGAAATTCAAGGAATAACTTTTTGAACAAACACTGGGACCCGTCGATTTTTATTTTTATTGGCCCATTTTCTTCAAATAAACTATATATACAGGGAGACCCGCGTAGGAAGTATGACGTCATCAATGTTTTTTTTTAATAGCTTAGCTTAAGTAAAAAATGTGTTATTTCAAATTCAGTAATAGGAAAAGGGGGTTGCCATTTAAAAAAAAACGTCGATGACGTCATACCTCCTACGCGGGTCACCCTGTATGTATAGATTTTATTTGACGTGCGCTAATAAAAATAAAAATTGACGGGTTCCAGCGTTATTCCTTGAATGCTTAACGAATTTATCCACTACTTTACGAAAGCACTGTATATTTTAATGGTGGCCCTCTACTTAAAAGGGGTTTTAAAATTAATAAATAAATAACTAGGGCAAATCACCATAATTACATAAATAGTTTCAATAAGAATTCTTGTGTAATCTCAGGGCTTATTAAACTGATGTAATTAATATTAGCAAAATAAATGTTTATTTTATTTTATTAATTTGCAATTAAATAAAATAAAGCTCATGAGAAAAACTTTAGTCAAAGGGGTAGGTTCAACAACCGGTATTACATCTACCGTTGAGTATACATTATTAACATGTATGACAAATTCCCGACCTTCTTGCAAATGACAGTTTAACCTTCAAAGTGACATCAAAACCGGCATGGATTGCTCGTACACAAAATTGCGTAATTCGACCGCAAAATACAAAAAAAAGTAAAACTCACATCAGATAAATATTCAGTGAAAATAATAATGAGGTAATATCCGGCTAACCTGGTTTTTGTTTCAATGACGTAAATAGGCACGCCGACTCGGCAATTGTTTAACTTCCTGCAATTTTCGGTGCCAAAGCCGCTTATCCGCAAAATCAACCGACGCCACCGCAATAAATACCTTTTGGAACGAAACTGGAAACTGGAATCTCTCTCTTGGCCTTGCACAAAGTCTAATCTTTCCGCTGCCCAAAGCTGATGGACAAGCGTTCCTGTTAAAATTTACCTTGGACGTATACTTTGTAGGCTGGATTAATTTCCAAAGGACACCACGGCGATTCTAAACCTGGTGATGGCCCCCTACTCCAAATCTCTGCATCTAGGCGCTCAAGAGGGTCTGCTTCAAACGTAGCACATACAATTTCAGCTGGCTGATGTCTCAAACTATTCGAAAAGTGGCCTCGATGTTGACTGCACTTGGGTGAACTTTGCAGCACCGATGCCGCTTCACTGGGATGTGTTACCACAACGAAAATTACACACAAGAATGCTCTGCAGACTGGTGATCAATAAAAATAGCTTTTTGGACTCACACTTACAAGTTACAACTTCTCAAGAACCCAGCTGAACAACGCCCTTTTATTTTATGGCTTGGGTAGTCAAATATAGCAATTGAAGAGCCGATATCTTAACAACTAAATTTTACAATTGTTTTGAATGTAAGTTTTTATATAATGTTTTTACTTAGGAACTAAACTGCCTTTCGAATAATGTCAAATCGTAGCACTTTATACTTTACTCTGCTCTTAATCACTTTAGTTTTTAAATGCTCTGTTTTTCAATGTCTTATTAGTACTGCACAATTGTCTGTGTTCTTTGGTAGGTTGCCTTATCTTGCTCTTTGCTTTGCACCGTTTCTTTACCCGACAGCTGCGTTACCGTTTGTTAATGATATACGTTTTAATACTAATGCTGTCAATAATTGTTGTAACGCCACCAACCATCTCTACATCATATTAAATTCACATTATTGTATTGACGTTATCAAAATCAAATCTGTCAGTTACATAAGTTAAAGTGCGTTTGCCATTCCGAACATCAATTATGAATACAATGTTAAACGTAACCCTTTTGATTCTGCCTTATGTAACGCCAACCTTTCTGAATCAAATTATAGTTACTGCTATTCATATCATGTGCATTTATTAGTGTAAAATACTAACTTTATCTTGCAATAAACAAAATATCAATTCTGTGCTCATGTGAATCATTCTTTTATTTTTATACCTAGTTAGACAACCAAAATTGATGTGGGCATTCAACCATTGCAATATATACCTGTAGGGAACGACGACGAAAATATTTAGATAGCTGTTCGAAATAGTAGTTTGTGCAACGAGAGTGGATATGGACATTCTACTCGAGTTGTACAGTATATTTTTTCTGCGGCCTATCAGGGAAAAGAAAAATAGAAACCAAGGATTTTTTAAAATCTTATTGAACGTCTTGTAAGTAAAATCATATTTACTTTTGTATTTCTAGGGTAGTAACGTGTGGTACGTTTCATTAGCTGCTGAACGAATATCTGGCGGAGTACCGTTACTCGATTCGTCGCTAGAATCACTCATTTTTAACTATTAGATTACGCTTATTGACATTTTACTTTGCCCATAACCATGGCCTGCCGAATTGTTTGGCAAATATCACAGACGTTTGCCACACACAATACAGCAGGGCGTGCCCATAACAAAACAAACAATAAATGAAAGTTGCCTATGTAACCACTACTAACGTGGTTTATGATTGGTGGATTTCATATCCGCCCGTGTGTGGATATGAATTCATATTCGTTCAGTTAACTAAAATTGCCTACTTATTCATTCTGTGGATTGTGAAGAAAACAGAATATTTACATGTGGGAATAGAAAAACAATTTAAACGTATCCCGTGAAGGTGACCAGGTACCCTCAATGTCAAATAATAAAATTTAGATTTCCTAGAAGCGCAACTAAAAAATACGAAAATAAGCATATGAATAAACAAGACATGTAAAATGCATTATAATCCATCCTCTGGTTATAAGCTAACTGTTTATCATAGAATTAGGGATCGTGTTTTAGTCAAAATTCAAAGGAAATTTGATTACAAGAACTTCGTGTGCCATAAAGTTAGTTTTGGCAGCGGAGAAGATACTCGTACATGAAGCAGATTAACAGATAATGCACGCCTGCATAGTTCTCACGATCTGTCATTTCGCTATCTTATCAATTTACTTGCTTGCTTGTAGACGAGATCACAATTAGAATTAAGTTAGTTATTATGCAGAATTCGTGACCTAATGCCATTTGTATCGTGTGTTTAATGATCAAACTGAAGTTTGCTGTTTGCCATAACTTGATACATACCCATTGAAGCAAATGAACTACCATAAGTCAGAGAACTACATTACATCTTACTCTTGAACTATTTTCCGAAAAATATACGAAATACTTAATAAAAACAATTTTTATTGACTGTTATGATTAATTCACTAATTCCTATTGTGCAAATGCCATCTTATGTTCCTTCTTGCTTGATGCAAGTAAACTTAATGCAATATAAACTTCCGCCTGTCACAGTCACAAATGTGTTCATAAACACCTACAGACTTAAGTCAAGACATGACTAGATTTTTTAACTTTCTTTCCAAGACCTGGTCAAAATGAGTTCTTTTGGAACACACGAAATACTACTCAATGCTGGAATAAAATAAAGTTATTTTTAATAAAATTTGGGATTTTCCAATTTAACTCGGGCCATGGCGTGGTAGTATTAAAGTTAAAAGTTCAAGTCTAGAAATCTTGAGTGTAGTACCGCGGCGATAACACCGGTTCGGCAAAAATAATATTTCACATTTTTAACAATACTGTGACTCGGTACATGCTTCATTGCATAATTTTCAACGAGTTAATACGCTTCTTGTAACATGTAACAGAGATTAGCGCCATCAAGACCGACGGGATGATATGAATATTTGCCAATACGTTACCTAATGTAAACAAGCAACTCGTCTCCACTATCGAAGGTCATTTTCAATGGAACGCAGTGCCTGTAGCTGACGTCACGTTCTCATTATTAAATCATTCCTTTAGATGCGTGCCCTTGAGAAAACACTTGTGCGGTTTAAAATTAGTGCTGCTACGAAGTGAAATTCACTCCGAAAGTTCTTATCTTATTACTGTGAGATTAGATACCAGTGATTAATTTAAAAATTCCAGTAAACTTAATGTGCATGTGTGTAGGAGTGTTCGTAAACATTTCTGCTTAATTAATTAGGGTGCATATTATGTTGAAACATCCATCTACATAACGCAGAATTATGGCTTTACTGACGGGAAGCCTCTGTTTAGACATTTTCGCTGTTTTGGTATCTGTTATTATTATCTCTGTGGTCTACTTCATACGGTCGTTTAACTATTGGGAACGAAAAGGCGTGACAAACCCTCCAGCAAGTTTTCCTTTCGGAAACGCCGGCGAAGTTGCTCTTCAGAAGGAATCCTTCGGGGTGTCGCTAAGAAAAATATACCAGGACTCGAAGAACAAGGGTTTGCGATACAGCGGATATTACATGATGACGAAACCAATTTTTCTAGTGGTCGACTTGGAACTCGTGAGAGCAATATTGGCCAAGGACTTTTTCCACTTCAGCGACCACGGGATGTACGTGAACGAGAAGCATGACCCCCTGGGGGCGAATTTGTTTGCCCTAAAGGGCGCAAGGTGGAAAAACTTGCGGGCAAAGCTAAGCCCCACGTTCACATCAGGAAAAATGAAAATGATGTTTCAGACTTTAGTCGACTGCTCCGATGAACTGATCAGATTGATGGATCAGAAAGCCGAGAATAGGGAAGCTATCGATATAAAGGATGTGGTGGCGCGATACACCACCGATATTATTGCGTCTTGCGCTTTTGGCATCGAGTGCAACAGCTTAAAACATCCAGAGTCCGATTTTAGAAAGTATGGAAAAATGGTGTTTGATGCAAATGCCGTGCAAATGATTAAAGGCATAGTATCAACTTGTGCTCCTGGGGTAATGGATTTCTTTCAAATACCAATACACAACGCACAAATCACAAAGTTTTTCATGAATATTGTGGAAGAGACTGTGGATTATCGCGAGAAAAACAACATAATCAGAAAAGATTTCATGCATCTCCTGATTCAGCTAAAAAATAATATCAAAATTGAAGATGGAGACCAAATTGGGGAATTGAAGAGTTCCGAAAATGAAGAGAACGTAGGAAAGACGTTGACAATTGAAGAGATAGCTGCTCAGTCATTTATATTTTTTCTGGGGGGCTTTGAAACTTCTTCGACTACACTCACGTTTTGCTTATTTGAATTAGCAAGCAATTTTGATATTCAGAATAAGCTGCGTCAAGAAATCAACGAAGCTTTAGAGAACCATAGTCGTAAAGTAACCTATGAAGCCGTAATGAACATGACCTATATGGATAAAGTAGTCAGTGGTAGGTAATCATTATAATACACTATATTATGTCTTAACATTTATGTGTGATTTCTACAGAAACTCTTCGTAAATATCCAGCACTCCCACTGCTACAAAGGGAATGCACAAAATCGTACACTATTCCTGGTTCAGATGTGGTATTAGATAAAGGAACTATTATTTTTATTCCTACAATGGGCATTCAGTACGATTCTGAGTACTATCCAGATCCTGAAAGGTTTGACCCCGAGAGATTTTCTGCAGAAAATAAGGCGAGCCGAAATCAGTACTCTTGGTTGCCATTTGGAGAAGGTCCACGAATGTGCATTGGTAAAATGATCCAACGTTAAAAACTGATAGGAAAATAATTTTTATTCTATTTAGGATTACGATTTGGCTTACTACAAACAAAGGTCGCTCTAACGATACTGCTGAAAAACTACAGATTTTCGATAAACTCTAAAACGCAGCTACCCCTGACATTCCACACTCAGAGTTTTACACTAAATGCACAAGGAGGAATTTGGCTAAATGCTGAAAAGGTATAATTAAGCATTTTTTATATATTCTAATGTAGTTTGAAGGCACACATTTAATAAAGAAGTAATTATTATCTAATTATTGATTACTGTTGCACATATTTGATGAAAAAATTATCAGAAATCTAATATTCCTATTGGTTTATAAGGTGTATAAAGAAAGCAACTATGAAAACTTGTAAAATACTAATTTTTTAAATTGCTTACTAAACGGCTCCTTTTAGTGTGATAAGATTGCTACTTCTTATCTTCCTCCTTGAACGGAGGCTAATGCCAATACTAAAATAGTGTAGGAAATATTACAATACCGATTTATCAAAGAAATGTATTTAAAGAAAAAGGAGCGAGCAAGCTGCAGATATAGTCTTGGTCTATTATTTGGTTTTCATACTGTTCAACAGCGAATCTATGATTTAAATACATCTAATTTTAGAAATTCAGAAAGAAAGTGTAATTCCTATCACACAAAATTAGTTGATTGAGTAGATAGATATACTAGCAAAGAAAATAAAATAATTTTGCATAACTGTCTGTAACAGTTGGTTACGAAAAATGTAGTATTATCTACCTGTTGAAGTGTAAATCAGGTGGTTATATTATAAGCCAAAGAAATCAAAAACTTTGACGTCGCAGGAACTCAACCAATTTCTTGAAGCTCCCGATGATCACTACCTTTTCACAAAAGTACCTACAATTAGAAGAAGCAAATCTTGAATTTAATGCCAATGTTTATTGTTATTTATGTGGCATTAGTTGTTGGTTTAACAGGTGCATGCCCGAAAAAAAACTATCACAACTTGTGAGAAAATTTTAAATTTTTATGAATTTGTTGTATTTTCGCAATTCCGAATTTAAAATTCCGCCTGTAAAGTAGCATCTCGAACTATGTGCCTGTTTTCAGCTGCTTTAGTAGCACATATTCCGTCTCGTCGATTCGTCTTTGGAGGTAATATTTAGCGCTAGAAGGAAGCGGTCGCTGTGAGTTCAAGCGAGGCAGTTGAACGCACGTTTTCGGAAGTGAATTTTGTGCGTCGCTCGATTTAAGTCAAGAATTATTTCGATAAGTCGTGTGTGTAAGAATGAAAGAGAGCGAACGGTTTCCCCCGCCCTGTCTGTCACAGCGAGATGTTGATAGCATGTGTGCAAGCTTTGGGCTTCTAAGTCTGACTAGCCGATAAGCAACAAGTGTTTTGGAGCTGTCCGGTTGTTTGTGTTGTAATTATCGGTTGTTACTTGTGTGTGTGCGTACCGCATGTTTAAATGTTCCGATATTTGAAGTCCCGACGATTAGAGATTGCAATTATTGGTGTTTCGAGTGAAAGTGACTTTTCCTGCTTTCTGTGGTTTGAATTACACGTGTTAGTTGTTGACCGTCGGTCTTGGGGTTTTTGTTAAGCGTCTGTGTATGCCGCTGTAAGCCTTGAATTCCCGGTTATCGCGAAGTGGGCAAGTTCGATACATGCCGTTTGGCAGATTATTTCGAGGGAATCTCAGTATCGGCTTATTTTGAATCATGTAGTTCCGGTATCTTGTTTAGGATGCTTGTCATCTCGTCACCGACTTCGTAACCCTTGATTCAGGAAGTTAAACCCCCTTTCGTTGGTAGCATCTCGTTGCTATTTTGCAGTATCTTGAAGCATCTTCTGGCAGTTTGTTTGGGAAGCGGCCACCGTATACAGCTAACTGTGCGATTGTTTAGAGTGCACGTAGTGTCGGACAATTTTTGCGTAACGTTACGGCCACTGTAGCCTTTACTGTTTGCACCATTGTAGTTGTCTTTATGTCAAATCAATTAATTACCGTCAGATTTTATGTTCCTGCTTAACCTCACGTTGTGGCAATTGAAGTGTGTATCGCATATGAGCCACGTTAATTTTTTCACCATTAAGTACTATAGTTTATGAGTGAGTGCTTTGAATAGTTTATGTTGCTACCGTTTGCGAGGCATTTCGTTTAATTGTTGTCAAGTTTACCGCATATAGTTAGTTTAAAGCTTTACGTAATATAACCTAACCCATTTCGTTATATTTTTTTAATAAATCATTGGCCATTTACATATTATTGTTAATACAGTTCTTTTATTTAACTGTGTTTTTCTTTTCTGATGTTTACAATATTTGCATGCGATTTTGTATATGTTTTCTTTTGTAAAAGGGGTTTAGAAAGCTGCACAAGAGTTTTCCCGCAAGGTAAGTTCAACGCTGTTGTTCGTGGCTCGTCGACTAAACACTGCCAAGGTTAAAGTTAGAAGTTGTACCCATTTGCTTCTACTTTCCTCAGTGGGCTCACCTGTTTATATATCCTATTAGGAATGTGGTAGGGTCTTGGTATCTAGGATCTGCTTTTCTTTTAATGGGCCGTTGCCCTGTGTAGTCTCGTATTAAACCATCCCCAGCTCCACTGAGCGACGCCGACACTCCCTTTCTTACGGGCTGGGGCAGCGGTCCTATGTAATTCTTTCCTGATATGAGTCACTTTACGCGCTAGTAATTTAGTTACATACTTAGTGTTATGTCGTAAAGTCCCGTTCATGGGGTAACAAACTGACGCCTTGTAGTAAAGTAGTATTTTAAGCTGTAACCAACTATTGATAACTAGAGCCTTGCCGTAAAAGGCGATTTAGCCTGTAACGAACTGAAGATCGAGGATAGAAAGAATATGGGATCTGCTGCTCTAATTAAAATACCACATAAAAAACAGACAGACCGCGAGCTTTTTTCAATTACTGGTGAATTATATAATCTGTACAAAAAATTCGCAGTTCTTAGATCTTCAAATGTAAACGAGCATCGTTTCTTTCTAAATTATCAAAACCAAAAATGTAGAAGACAGATAGAGGTAGACAAATTTGGTAACGTCCCTAATAGCTACTTACTTAAATCAGGAAAATCCAGAATTATACATTGGGCATTGTTTTCGCCGATCTTCGGTTACCATTACTGTTGATGGAGGTGGAGACATAACAACCTTGAAATGATTATAAAGGTGGTAATCCACTACTGTAGCTGAAAGTTATATTGATAAATCAGTAACCAACAAGATGCATATGGCAAATAAAATTCTGCGAGCGGTTACCGATTCATCAACCAGCGGACTTACCTACAATTAATCCCTCACAATCATAAACTCACGTTGAACATCAAATACTGACACACACCTTCAGTTCTAACACACTAACACATCTCATTAGTTTTACAAATTGTTATAATAATAACTTTATTTTAAATATTTTTAATGATTCCAAAAAATTTTCAACAAATTCCGACACACCCCCATTAGTTCAATTGATGTTATAATTAAAGAAATATTAATATAACTTAGAAGAAAAATAATTTTTTTAGTGTCGTGGGAAAAATAATGTTTATAACTCGTTTGAAAGAGTAATATTGTATTGCTCGTGTGATTGACTAACTCGGCTTCGCTTTGCTACGCCTCATTCGTCAAAATTCGCTCGACATCTTTCACTTTCTACACTAGTTAAAATTAAAGTTCGGGCACTTCATTCCATGTAGGAACATGGCCTCAGACAAGGCGAGTCAGGGTCGTCGAAATATCTCTTTCCGAAACCCAGTTATCTGTCTCACCGTTACTGGGTGATGTGATTAGCATCACGCCTTCGACGACTGCCTTACTTTCCCTAATTCTACAACTGTGGCTTCGGTACCCAATTTTAAAGCGACTGGGTCGGCCCCCCGCCAGTTGCCAGATGTCGGGATTGAATGAACCCCGTACCGTGGCGCCGCAGCCTGACGCCCTAACCGCTCGGCCACGCTGGCGACCTTCGACACTAATTGTGATACTTATATACTATAACCAAATTAGATTTAAACAATTCAGTCTGCTGTATTGCATTAGATGTTGAATCAACAAAATATACTGGATTTAGCGTAGAAGGGTAAACATTTCAACTTGAATAATTTGGTTTGTCAACTTCGTATGCAGCATTAGTTAGGGCTATGCAAAAGATTTTAAATTTTAAATTTGAGGATTTCTGTGTATACTACATTGACGATTGCATACATCTGTCAAACGATATCATTTGACCGATGATCGAACTCGCTTTTTTAACTTTCAACCAATCAAAAACTACTTGCGTCGATAATTATTGTTATTTAACAACTTATCAGTAATACTCCACCTTACTCATTAAAATATTTTTTAATAACGAAGAACAGCATTTGAAACACATTAAAATAATTATCAAAAATTATTTTCATATATAGATTGTTTCATATTTATAGTGCAGCATTGGGCTTATGGGCATTGGTGTTGTCAGATGTATTCTAAAAACTGTTTCTTCAGGCAACAGAACCATTACCTGTTAATCCTATAATTCCTCACTTACACTATTATAATGCCATTGTGTACCTGTTAAACACCAAGTAGGCATCCACACTTTTAACAGTGGCATTCAAACATTTTTCTCCGAGTTTAATATAAAGACCCGAAGTGTGAATCCATTAATTAACTGCAAATAAATTAGTAGGTCATTTTTATAGAAAAAAATTCAGTATAAAATGAAAAAATCTGTAAAATGCTTTACCCTGAACTTCCTTCGTCGACACTGTGACACTGAATAATTTTAAAAATCAAATTAACTTAGGAGTAAAAGTATCTTTACGTGTCTAATAAATTAAATATATTTTCAAATAAAAAAACCCGCCGCATCTGTAGAGCGATCGTAACCGCACCCCTACATAGAGATCGTATCTGCACCGATAAAGCCAACTTCGCTACAGAGCGTCTTTCAAATAAGTCCGGCGCGTGCCTCTCTTGAACAGAACGGTGTTATTATTGAAATGTTTTTATTCTGTATCGGCTGACTCCTATTTTCGGCAAATTTAAAGCCTGACCTCTTCTATTTCAAAATTAACCCAAAAATAAACAAAATGTTTTTTAAGGTGCTCACCCTGTATATATTTGTATAAAATTGTACCGGTTTCATGCGAGGTAGAGGTAAAAAACTCAAAAGTTATGTTTATTAAATTGCAAACAAATGGGAATAAATACAATTTATATTAGATTCTAAAATAGTACAAAAGTTATAAACAAGAGCAAACAAAAATGAAAAATTATAACTACAGTAGATTTAGAAAACAGTATAACATTAATGAACATAAACTTTTATTTATAAATTCTGTAAATAATAGTGCACAAACAGTAAAGTTCAGCTCATTCGACATCACTGTGACTTTCTATTTCAATTTCACTATCACCGCTGTTTATGTTTATAATAAGTGGTTGTACGTCATCCATCATATTATCCACTATCCATATTTTCTCTTCTGTCTTCTGTGTGTGGTTTACGTAATTTATCCAATTTTCTGGTGTAACATTTTCATAAGCATCCTTAATTAAATTTCGAACATCAGCTTCTTTGAATGTGGCATTTTTTCCAGAAACGTACCCTCGAACTTGGTTCCATGTCATTTCGATGGGATTTAACTCGCAGTGATATGGGGGTAACCTGAGTATTTTTGCGTCATGCTTTTTGGCAATTTCTTCGATGATGTAGCTATTAAACTGGTTTTTGTATTTATTCACTACAATTCGCGTTTTAAGTAATCTTCTTCAAAATGTGTATCTTTGCTCAACAACCATTTCTTTATGTTTCTTTGTTAGATGAAGTGTTGGGTACCTGTTCTAATTTCCTACCGTGGTAGGGTGCTTTATCCATTGCTATCACGGTTTTTTGTGGAATATTCGGGATTAAATCATTTTCGAACCAACCTTCAAATTTTTCGCCGTCCATCTCGTCGTGATAATATTGCGAATTTTTCTTTGCTAAAAAAGTCAACTTCACTCCAGCAACGAACCCATTCTTGCTTCCTGCGTGAACTAAGACAAACTGCTGTAATGTAGCATGCTGTGAGAATGCTTAATTATTTTCAATTAATATCAAGATATCAAAAGGGTATCATGTGATAACAAGTGTAAGAGAATAACGGGTGGCAGTAAATATTAGCAACCAAGAGGTTGTTTACAAGAGTTGAAAAGTTTCTATAATTTAAAGAATCTCAGTCAAAATATTCACATTAAAGGTCTAATAATAACTTTAATTGTGAGGATATAATTCAAATTTGATACGTGTTAGTAAGAATAGCCTTCTGCATGATCAAATACTGACCAAGGGGTCAATATTATTCTTCACATAGTGAGTTGGAGATTTATAGAAGCCATTTCAAGTGGTCATTGGTGTACAAGCCATCAGTTTAATGAGTGTTTGTGTGTGGCATGCTGCAATACCGTTTTAAGAAAATATTAAACGGTCAAGTCTGTCTACAACGAGCTTTTATGGGTCCTCATCATCTCCAAGTAGGTGTTTGACGACTTCGATCAGTGTGAAACTGATATTAGAACCACATCGCAAGTACGAGTTCGGCTGTTGAAGGTTAGTGTATTATAGTAACAGTTTGGATACGGCAAATTTAGAATTTAAAACTTGTATTTAGATTTAGAGGATCTTAGAATATTAAGTTTTCTAAATTAATATGGTGATTTGAGTACTCGACGGTTTCGATCTTTATAATTAGAAATTTATCATTTTGGTCTAGTTATTTTTTAAAAAAGTATTTAACCTCATTTACTGGAACTTTCATTTAATTAAATAATTTTGACAACTTTAATCTGACTATTAATTTGTAATGTCAATTCAAACGTTTAATACACTATAACAGTTAATTAGATTCAAACTCAAGTATTAAGAGTGTGATTTAAATAATCAAATTGATATTTATTTGGTCATTCAAAGTACAATTCATTAATACAGTTTATATTTGACATTAACTCATTCAGCTGTGAAGTAAAGAGAGTCTCAATTGCTAAATAAGCTGGCTAGCCGAGGTATATTTAAACATGACATAATTTCAAAGTCAATTATGAAAGTATGAGATATGTCAATATATGATTCAGTTGAAGGCAACAAGGTAAGTGAGAATTATATATATTATTATTGATATTACTTCTGTGAATTAAGCAAACAGGGTAGATATCACTAGTTTTTATTATACATAAAAACTCCTACAAAAGGGGTTGTGTAATACTGCGGACCTCGCGACGTTGGAGCTTTTAATCCGGTGGATAATCCTCGAACAAATACATCCTTGTGCCATTTCACTGTGGTATCTATCCATTCTTTATTGACGGTATGGCCCACGATTAATCGAGATAAACAATATTGAAATTCTCCCGACGATAATTCCGTACCGCACGAAGATATCTGTGTCTCCACTCAGTAATTTCGGGTTTCTCAATCAATATTGCCTTCCTTGTCCTGTTGTGGTACACAAATTCCATGTCCTTTAGCAATCTATATAGCGTCGTCTTAGAGAAATCTGGCACATCGGGATCAGCGTTGACACTGGCTAAAATAGCGTTTAGCGTAGGAGGTATATTTTGAAGAAAAAAACTATGCACCTTTGTTCGAATTATACCTTCTGTCACTTTGTCGTATTTGTTGGAACGGGAGCTCGAAATACGTTCACCTTTTGCACGTTTTTTCGGTGGTTCAATCCCAGTGGCTGAAGTGGATGCCTTGCGCACTGTGAATAATGTTCTTTGTGACACACCTGTCAATTCCGACACTTTTTTGTAATGTAATTAACAGATTCATCTTCTACCCTACTGTTTAAATTATAATTCAGCACATTTACCAGTAACTGTTTTTCGCGTAAGTTTAACATTTGACTCGTTTTCAATTTGGTGATTCCATCCATAGTTGCAAACAAACTGAATCATATCTCAAATTTCACACAAAAGGAAACTTCTACTTATTCGCAGAAAATGAAAAGATCGTTTGCATCTACTAATAAGTTAGGCTACATATTAAGATCATCATTAAAATTCAATTACTAACATGCAAAGGATTAAGAATCCATTACTTACACTGTTAATTGAAAACTACTTCATTTGTAGATAAAGTAAACTAAAGATATCAATAAAATTTAATTACTAACATCCAGACTATTAAAGATCTATTAATAAGATTGCACTGATGGCCACTGAACAGTACTTGATTTGCAATTTCTAATGCAATATTAATAATACCCAACAAATACCAAGGAAATAAACAAAACAAAAACAACACATTTGCGAGATTTTATTTAGCAATTAGTGTGCTTATTTAACTAACATTTATTTAATAATATTGTATTTAATGTGAACAAAAGGGGTACAGCAATTCCAGTTTTGTTGCATACGAATTTATTTGCTTTCAATATATTAATGCTGTTTGAGAACCTCTGGAGTTCGTTCTACCAAACCAGCACAATAGGTGTGTAGCGGCATCACTGTGCAGTTTTGATCTATCTAAAAAGCATTGCCTATACCGCCCGTACTGCACTCTAAGTATGAAACAATCTATATATAGTATGGAATAGTTCCTAATTTATGAATGAAATTAAGTTTATACTTAAATGTCTGAATTAAATAGAAACACAAAGACAAAGATGCAAGCAGGCGATGCAGAGATAAAAAACACAATGTTCTACAGGCTTTTAACAAGGCGACTCATTAAGTCCAGCACTATTCAATTTAATTACTTATAAAGAAGATAGTTGACAGCCTAAAAAACTGAAAGACTAAAGAGCGAGCAATAAGGAAATCGAAACAGTGTACTATGTAGATTGCATTGTTCTAATAGCACACTCAGAAGGCGATCAGTAATGCCTCTTATGCAGCAGAAACTAAAGCAGCAACTAAGAGAACAAAGCAACTGGTGGATACAATTGAAATGTATACTTTAAGAATGATAATTGGCAACTCAAGAGTAGACCGAATTAAAAATCAAATAATAAGGGATAAATGTAAGATAATAAATATAGTACAGTTCGTGAATCAACGAAGAAAAGTATGGAATGATCATACTGATAGAGCAACAACTCCAGAATAGCATGGAACGGAAGACCCGGACGACCTAGAAAATATGAATTGAAAGTTGGCAATCGTCATCAGTAGAAATGCCATAGGCAGAGTGTGAAAAAAAAGAGACTATAGGTCTACAATAAAATATGAAGAAGAAGAGAAGTAAATAGTGGAGACAAATCTGTTTTAGTTTTTCATATGGTGCATACCGTAGTCAGAGCCTACTGCACAAATGAGAACCAATTGTCCATGGTTACATTCCTTCCAGCCTTAGAAATTGGTAGTTGAATTAAACGCATCACAATGATATATGGTCGATTGCCAACTTGAAACTCTTTACTTGGTTGTTCTTTCTTGCTTTAATCGTGTCAGAAGCATCATACAGATACATACATAAAATAACAAAGCTAGACACAGAACTGTAGGTAGTCCAAAAATATATTTTCATGAACACATTTTAGGCCTTTATGATTATAATGGCAATTCAAGCATATCAAATATTATTTTATAAAATGTTCCAGAAATGTGCTACTTTAATTTTTGCAAATTGTATAAAATAGCATTGCCCTTGTTAATAATTTGTAAAACGTTAATAAAAATGGTGTTAGCCTTGATTTGAATAACAAAATGTAAACAAATCAGGCTTGGAAATAATGTATAACAATGTAAGATCGAAGAATAACAAACAATTGGGGAAAGGAAGCCAAACAGTGAAGTGGTGTTAATTTTGACTTCCCAACAAATAATTATTAATACGTAAAGAAATACCCTTTTCCCAATTCAGTGTTTTTATATCCTTTGGGTAAGCTGTAGTACGTTGCCTTGATTCGTGTCACCTTTACAAAGGTTTATAAAAAAAGTGTTTGATTCGTGCATCGTGGTAGCTGAATTGCCGATGCTGAGTGCGAGGTTCTAGCAGATTAATTGGAGCTCTTGTGAGCTAGAGGTCGTCAGCGACCTTTGTGGAAAGCAGTTGAAGCCCTGGGTGTGAGGCAATAGCTGAATTGAGGGCGTTTTCGGAGCGGTCGAGCTAAAGGAGCCGTTCTGCAAGGCATCGGCGGCTTGTATATGCAGGACAACGGAAAAATAGGGGCCCAGGCATCGTGGGACAGTCTGGCAACTCGAGTTAAGCCCTAGTTTCCATTGAAAAAACAACATAAAGGTCAGGGAAGTTTACCTAAAACATTGAATTTAGTGATTTGCAAGTGGCGTCGGGTTTTTGTGCATTTCCGGCAGACGCGTTTTTTGTTTATGGCGTCTATTTACTTACGTTTCTTTGATCACCTAGGCAATGCTTTAATTACGTCATCATTCATAATTTGTCGAAGAATAGAGAACTTGTTTTGCGAAATTGTGAGGTTGGATCGCCATTAGTTAAAAAATATCCAGTATTGTAGCGGTCCCAGTGGTTAAATAAGTATTGTTCAAAGCGTTTACAATTTTAAATGATTAAAAGTATAACATGATAATTAAGTTGATAGCAAAAAATGTATTTCCAATAATTTAAATAAATCAAGATAATATTTGCTAGGATGTAGAGACCCCACCGTTTGAGATGATAAAGTCTTATTATTAAATAAATAACCACTGTAAATTTTCATAATAATACAAAAATGTGTAATTTATGTAAATATAAAAAACGTTTATTGCACTCTGCTTAGCGTTCATGTTGCGTTGCAATTTGAACATGCATCAAATGTTGTGTGGTCTGTAATTCTTCGCACTCACAATGAGTTTGATCTCCCGTCAAGAAACCACACTTGTGCAGTTTAACTTTAAATCTCCCAACTCCGCTTCGCAGTCGATTCAGTGATTTCCGTATGATCCACCGTTCCTTCTATCCAGATGGTAAGTTTTCAGATATTCTATCTATTCGAGAAGATGATTCATTACCTATACAGTGACCGCCAAAAAGTCGGCATCATATGAGAAAGTTTTTATTTTTGATTTTTTTTACAATAATTGGTGCTTGTCCAAAAACATATTGAGCCTCTATCAGATATACCGAGTGATTTTTACTTATTTAGAAAATTGCGTTTTTCAAAATTGTTTAAATCCAAAAAGTGTTATTTTTCAGATATGAAGTAAGATTTAAATGAGATTTTTTTAGTATGTTAGTTTTAGCCAACTGAGCAATCTCTCAAGGTCAGAAAACACATATTTTTCTTTAACTTCAGCTAAAATTTAATTTTTCAGTTATTTAAATATTTTTCAAAATTTCACATGCCAAGACTTAATTTTAAACATAGTTTTTTTATGCGAAGACTAAAGATTTATAATTCTAATAGATGTTTTATTATTTACTGAAAAGTGATATGTTTGCATCATTTTTACGTTTTTTATGCAATGTCCTTTTTAGAAGAAATATTTTTTAATGATAATTAATATGTATTTGAATGGCTTTTAAAACATTTAATTAAGCCCTGTTAATGAATTACAGTTATAAGAATCCTGTAAATGTTTTTTGACATCAGTTTTTGGTCTTTTGTGCTTACGAAAATGCTGCGACATAACAAACCTTTCAGAATTGGAGAATTTGTTATGTAACGGCATTTTCTTAAACATAAAAGAACAAATTCTTATGTCACTAATGTCATTAATTGTATTATCATTGTTTTTACTAGATGACCATTGTTTTTGTGATCATGGCTACTTGATAATTGCACGTCTTCAAGATTACCAAAACATTTTATGGGCATTTTAAGGTAAACGATTGCTTTTAGGTTTAAGAACTAAGAGTACATTATTTTTGTGCTTCTTAATTCTTTTTGAGATAATAACCTAACATTTCAAAAAATGTTACAGATAACGAAGTTAGAGTTAAAAAAAGTTTTCAAAGATAAATAAAGTGCCTCTTACAGTCAAATCTAATTTATGAAAATGTTTTTAATAGTGCAGTACATAATAGTAAGATTGCATGCCAAGATTCAAATCGATATCTCTACATTTGTGGAAATTTACAAAAAAAATAAGAAATAAAAAATTTAACTTCAAGGCCCTATAACTTCTTACTGAAGGGACTTTGCACTAAGGTATATTAGGTTTAATCGATTTATTATGACGTGAGGAATCTATGACTAATCGGTATCCCATTCTTTTTGGGACACCCTGTATGATAACTTTTAAACTTAAAATTTTTATCCTTTAATCATTTGTCTTAATTTTATGAATAAAAGAAAACAATTTTGTCTAACGTATTTTCGTTAAAAATTCTCAAACCGGATTAAAAATAAAAATCACGATAACAGCTCGGCCTTGCCTGGTGTCATACCCTCACACCTGTAATCATACTTTGAAGGCCTGTAATTTGAAATAAAATAATGATTCAGCACAAAACACCTTTATAATGGTAGCACAAAATTGTCCGCGCAATTAGTGCGGCAACGTTCAGTAACATGAAAACAAACTCGCCGGTGCAATAAAAACTTTTATTCAAAAAATGGCAATTCTTACCAGTGACATTCGTACTGACTTATTGGCGATACTGTTGGGTCTGTTAGCAACAACAGCAGCCTACTTTCAATGGGCCTTCGGTTACTGGAAGCGAAAGGGGGTGGAAGCTCCCCCCACAGCTTTTCCTCTGGGCAACGCAAAAAACATTATGTTGCAAAAGCAGGCCATTAGCGAAGAATTCAAAATGGTTTACAAACAGTTCAAAGCCAAAAACCTACGTTACGGCGGTTTTTATTTTCTCTCCAAACCTATATTGGTCGTCCTGGACCCAGAGGTGATCAAAGCCATGATGACCAAGGATTTTCAGCACTTCACTGATCATTCAAATTATTTGAACGAGGAGAATGACCCCTTGAGCGGGCACCTGTTCGGCCTGAAAGGAGACAAGTGGAAGAACCTCAGGGCTAAACTGACCCCTACTTTTACATCTGGAAAGATGAAGATGATGTTTCAGACTTTGCTAGATTGCTCGGACGAACTGATAGTTATAATGGACCAAGCGGCTAAGGAGGACGCCCCTGTGGACATTAAAGATGTGGTTGCTAGGTTTACAACGGATATAATAGGATCTTGTGCGTTTGGACTCGACTGCAACAGCCTTGGCAACCCCAATTCCGAGTTTAGAGAATATGGTAAAAAGGTATTCGATGTTGGATTTATACAGGCAATCAAGATCTTCTGTTCGCTCTGTATTCCTGAGCTTCTGGACTTGTTTAAGGTTTCAGTAACTGGGTCAGATGTGACTAAGTTTTTCATGAAAGTTGTCGAAGAGACGGTCGACTACAGGGAAAAGAATAACGTAGTTAGAAAGGACTTTATGCACCTCCTGATTCAGTTAAAGAACAACATTAACGTCACTGAAGATGGACTTGGAGATTTTAATTGCGTTAACGATAAGAAAAATTCTGCTGAAAAATCTCTAAGCATGACCGAGCTAGCTGCACAAGCGTTTGTCTTCTTTTTAGCTGGATTTGAGACTTCTTCGACCACACTTACTTTTTGCTTTTTCGAACTGGTGAGTAACGTAGCATTTCAGGATGAACTCAGGCAGGAAATTAATGAAGTTCTGGACAAATACGGCGGGAAAATTACGTACGATGCTCTAATGGATATGACCTACATGGATAAATGCATCAATGGTATTTTTTTCATGTTTTTATTTGATAACTTAAAAATTCTATAATTTTAGAAACCCTTCGCAAGTACCCACCAGTACCGTTGTTGATTAGGGAATGCACCAAGTCATACAAAATTTCGGATTCTGATTTGGTTCTAGAACAAGGTACTGGAGTGTTTCTGCCAATTTCTGGGATCCAGCATGATCCTGAATATTATCCCGATCCTGACAACTTCGACCCTGAAAGGTTTTCGCCAGAAAATAAAGCTAAACGCCACGCTTTCACTTGGCTGCCCTTTGGAGAAGGGCCTCGTGTATGTATTGGTAAGTGAACTGTCTGTTGCTTACTCGGTAGTATTGTCTCAAGATTTTTGAAGGTCGTTGGAGCTATTGTTGATTTTAATCGGGATTAAATTGGTGTCGTTTCAAATTAGAATTTTTTTCAATCTAAAAACGATTTTATATGTATGAATTTTCTTTCTGTGCGGTTATTCCTCCAACAGATTAACTGTTGTGCACGACAAGCAACGCTTACCACTAATTCAATATTGATGATAAACATTAACTTGTAATTAGGAACAATCATATAACAAACAGAAACATTTTTCGATTATAGGGAAACTAATTTTGGCGACTTCATTCTCCAAATAATTAGGTTTAATTGTTTCTACGTTGCAGGTCTACGTTTTGGCATTATGCAAACTAAAGTCGCGCTCACGATCCTGTTGAAGAACTATAGCTTTAGCCTCGATTCCAAAACCACAGTGCCCTTGGTTATAGATCCAAAATGCTTCATTATGAGTGTTAAGGGAGGAGTTTGGCTGAATGTTAAGAAGGTTGCCAAATAATTGTAGATATTAAGATGAATTGTAGATTTTTATTGCTGTGATCTAAATAAAATGGAGATGGACTGCAATAAACAATTTGGCAGTTGTAATTCATCTTTAAGCTGAAAAACTGCAGGTGCAGCTTGAAAAGAAATTATTACCAAATGTATGTGTGTACCAAAAAACAATTCAAATAGAAGAGTAGTTTAACTTCACATCATTATTAGTAAGGGCTACCTTTTTTCATATAAAAAATATTGTGCTGCCATCGATTTTTTTCGTAGTCTGGAAGTAATGGGTGAATTAATAGGGAGGTCTCAAATAATTTAATGTATGCATTTTATGCCTCAAAATTGTAAAGACACCTCCCCACAACCCATCGGTGAAAGAATTTTTAATAAGTATAAATTTTTGAAGCGCGCAATGAAACGTTTTCTAATTGTCTTGGCGTCAGCTACTCTCTATTAACTCGTATAAGGAATTACACATAATATACCTTGCATAGAGGTCCAGATGTTTTGTGATTTTATGGCGTCTAGGTCTAATTTTCCCTGCGAGGCTCTGCGACGTTTTTAACCTACTGTCACTTTTTTATTTGATAAGTTATCAAAATGTGCCTTTAGTTATTTTTCCAATACAGCTTTGGAATGCATATTGTCATAGCATCTTTCATATTGTCAGTTTGCTGCCAAGAAAATAATTGGCTATTGTAATGGTGCTCTCATGTCTACACGTTACGCTCTGCGGCAGCCTAGTGCAACAGTAAATGTTTAGCGGAATTGTATTTATTTGCCTAAGTGTGGTTGATATACATGCCTAGACGTAAGGGCATACCTTACACATGTATTAAAAAGAGTATATTATTGTATATATTCATTTCAAAAAGAGTCAGGAGGCACATGCAAATCAGTTTATTGTCTTTTGTTTCTTGACTCTTTCATTTAAGCCGTCGGTATGACACAGCTACACACGTTGGTCTGCTTTTAAGACTAGGATGCACCGGCAATGAAGCATAATCATCCCTCCTCGGACGCGACGGCTAAGTCCTTTCGCAAATTCGGTAGAAGGGGGTTGGCACGGGAAACAATATTACTGTACCCTTCTAAATTGGATATAGTTCCTACAGTCGTTTTATATCCATAGTCTGACGATAGCCGAAATGTAAGTGTGACTTCGGAACCAAAATAAAGGTCTATCTTATTTTATCGACAACTATATTAACCAATCTTTTGGAATAACACGCGTAACTGTAACTGTGTAACATCTTAATAAGATTTTTACTGAAAATTAAAACAACATACAGATACCATTTACAAAATTGATTGACCTTAAATTCTGTGATTTAAATATTATGCTGTTTGTTACAGCACGAAAACGTTGTTACTTGTTACGACATGAATTTCAGATCCAAAATACTCAACCGTCAGTTACCCGATAAATCGACACAAATCGGAAAATTCTCGGATCCGTCGACTCAATTATGTCACGATGGGCTGTAACAAAAGTTGCTGACTAACACTCAGAAGAATAAGGGGAGATTCATTATCACCTTAATTAGGGCAACAATCCGGTAAACCAAATAAAGATGTTCAGACACCACCACGTTTAGATCGGTAAATCCGCTCACTTAAAAGTGGAAATATGAACGGACCTTTAAAATATGTTTGCAGTGCTCAATTCCATCCAGCGTGCAGCATCGGTGAACTTACCTTACATGTATTCCTTCAGTTTCCCCAAAAACTACTTACAAAATGGAACCACACCTATTACTAAATTTGCAGGCAACATGAGGTATACGCAATAAGAACGCACGACTAATTTAGAATGAAATGTATTGATTAAAAAAAAACGACAAAATCGTTTTACATCAAATTAAATGCAAATGGTTAGTAATGCTTTGAAATTAATAGTATCGAGACGGTTGGACATAAACAGAATCCACATACGACATTAAAAACAGTAATCGTTAAACATACAACAAAAGCTATATAATTTGCTTTAACATCGTTCCGTTGTGAAAAGTCTAAAAATAGCGACGCTGCCAACTAAAGGTACGTCACGCATGCATAATTTAAATTTAGCCCAACTGTCGTAGTACTATCGAAAATGGCGCATCACTGAACGGATTGAGATTCACTCTAAAATTTAAGAACACAATACCTGATTTGGAGTTTTCGGGAGCCGTTGCATGATTATCCAGCGTTACGTGAGACCCCAAGAAAAATCTGCAGAAAGCGTAAGTTTGAGATCTGCCAACCTCCGATATGGGTCACACCGCTGCCATATTTCCTTTTCTTCCCTCGGATGGTTCCTCGACGACACGACACCAAAAATCACCCACAACGCAACATCAGAAAATGGCACTTAATCCAAATTCAGTGATAATAAAGAGAAGCACCTCAACGAAAGCGCTTCGGCTTCAGCGCAGGAATACAGGCTTGCTCTCTCTCTCTCTCTCTCTCTCTCTCTCTCTCTCTCTCTCTCTCTCTCTCTCTCTCATACAGAAACATCCGGGTTGCGTCAATTATACGGCAAGCAACCATATGTGAATTTGAATAAAACATTGCCTACGATATGATGAAATAAACCGGAAGAAGTCAGTATGGGAAATAAAATGGGCTGAATTTTGAAACATAGCTAAACTATCAATTTGGACTTAGAAGAAGCGGAAAAAATACTAGTACTTGGAAATACAAAAGCGGAAAAGTGCTAATTTCAAAAATTGTCCTTACATGTCCCACCGACGAAAGTGTTTCATCAGTTTCTTTATTCACAATTTATCCTTCTTCTTGGTTTGGTACTAGAACATCTAAAACTACTACTCTTGTTTCCTTGTTTAGAATCATTTCCAGAGGAAAATACAATGTGCCCACATCGCATTTCAGTTTCTTTTACCATCTTTCTTCTATATTGTCAACATGTGTTTTAACTAATCTGGCTGGATCGTTGGGTAACCGATCTGTTCGTTATACATTTTTATCCACATTTGCCTTCTACTTTCGTTTCTTGGTAATCGTGCATGAAAAAAAAGTTGTTCTGATCTAATAGTATAACCATAAGCTGAACAACCGACCATATCTAAAATGATATTGGTATTAACTAATATACAGGGTGTTACAGGTATGAATAGAAACAATTTGGTGGCTAGTAGATTACCATGTAATGAACAAAAAATTCTTATAACAGAAACTTCTACTCTTTATAATTATTGAGAAACAGTAAGATAAAGTTGATGGCTTTAAGTTTGAGAGCCGCTGATACACTGAGTATCTACAGACATTGAAACATAGTTTTTATTAAATTTTAATAGTGAACTGTGGTGAACAATGCTTGCTCTAATAACAACTAAAATATAGTCAAGTAACATAAAATTTCATGCAATGTCGACAACGTCTGTCTGATCCGCTAGTTTTAAATAAAATCATTGTCTATGGCATATTGCTCACAAAATCTCACAAAATTCAGCCCTCTCAGGGTAGTCTGCTGTAGATAACTCTTAAACTCGTGTAACATGAAATGGATAAATTATGGTGCAGAAGTCTCTAAACAAACATATGAGATAGGTTTAAGCTGTTGCTAATTTGTCGAGTACTCACAGAGGGATCGTCTTTAACATGCTCTAAATTTTTTTGTTTATGAATAAAATCCGGCTAAACTGCAGAATCCGGGAAAATTCCCCTCCTTTTACTTGCTTCCCCTATAATTTTGGCTATGGCTATTAGAGAAACATGGTTAATAATCCGACATAATAATTTGCTTTGCTTGACGCCACTTTGAGAGCGAACCCGTGGGCCGAATTGGCTGATCTTGGTGTGAATCAACTCAGGACGACGCAAGTAAGCCAGTAGTAGGGTTTTCAAATTTTTATATGGACTTTTTTAATGTGGATTTTCTAACCTCAAAATTATCTCGACACACAAAATGGATCACTCTTGTACAAATGATTATTTCGCGCCCAATTTGAGTGCAAAACGCTAGTAATTAATATTATCAGTAGCAGAGGAATGTGCCCCGGATTCTGCAGTTTTCCCTAAAATCCTTTGGGGGTCCACGATTCTCTATTTTTGGTTGTAACTGATCCGCTTCTCGCATTCGCCTAACAACATTAATAAAACTTACTGTCCATTTGCTAATCGACGATCAAGAAATTGTTCAGCATACTGCTGGCTTTACAGCATTAGCACTTAAATCATGGAGCAGGACTATATCGGGGTATTCGTTTTTGGTGTACATTATTAAACACAAAAATTGACCAATTGAACCAAATCTGACAGTTTCACCAAATAGACTTTATATGTATATATCAGATTTGCAATGTGTCTGTCTTAAAATAAGCACACTAATAGTATATTATGATACGAGTTTTATAAGAAGCATTTTGTAGCACGCACGGATTTAGGGTACGACGAGCGAAGCGAGGAGTGCCCTAATGGAATAAGTGAAACGAAATCCCTTATATAAACGAGGTATCATATAGTATTTTATCTACTTTGTCACTTTTTTAAACAAAAATAACTCTGTTGTTAGTATTTTTATTATAGCATCGCTTTCTGTCTATTACGATCCGCAAACGAGTATTATAATAATTTCAGTAAGAACGCATAGTAGATAATAGTATATTATACAAATATATATAGCAGCCTACTACAGAAAGTTGACAATTTCATACACTAGCACGATATTATATCGTGCTAGTCATATCGTAACGGCACAAAGTTATTCAAATCACGGCCTGCTTAATTGTGTGACAAACGTCACTTTGACGTTTGTCACACAATTCAGCAGACCCTGATTCAAATAATCCAGACGCTTTTGCTTTATTCGTTGCTCTGCTTCCAACAAGCTCTAATTTTTTATAATTGTACCAATAATAATATAGCGATCAATTTTGCAAACGAAATAAAAACAATTCTTAAAAATAGAATTTACTTTGAGTGGTCGTCTAAAAAATAGTGTTCATAACTCGCCCGAAAGTGCAAATATCTGTGCTCGTGTTTTAGATCCACTCGGGCTTCGCTTCGCTACGCCCTCGTTTGTCTAATCAACACTCGCACGATATTTGCTACTTTCGACGCTTGTCATGAAAATAACTATTATTTACTAGCGACATGATATTGCTCAGTTTCGTAACAGATACAAAACCTACTTATAACTCCCTAGGAATTTTTCAAATTATTTCTCCCTCAATCTCATGGTAACCATGCAACTACAAACAACATCTTAGCAACCATACAATGAGGCAATCCTTGATGTTACTTACATATTCTTATTTTAAATGTTCTTCTGACATTTTGATATTTTATACAAGTTTTACTAATACATTAGTAAACAGAATATTGTATGCACCATTGGAGATATCAACCTCAGGGGGAAAACATATTCATATCTATCTTAATGCATACTTATTTCTTCGTTGAATTCACCAAAAACTATGTAAAGCTGCTACTTGAAGTAAATTACCAACGTACGAACACAAAAACATTTGTTATCTAGAATAAAGTCATTAATTAGCCCAAGTTTAGAATTAGTTTGTGGGCGTCAGCGTTCTCTTACTATTCTTGAATAGTAAAGGGTGTTGCATAATTTCGATAAATATTTTGGAACTTCGTGCGGTGTATATTTAATTTAATTTACTGTTATCAAGTTTTTTAAAGAAATGTAAACATCGTTGGACGTGTTCATGCACATCAAATAGCAATGGTTCCTACTTCATGGTGAAAAAAGTGGAAAATTTTACTTAATAGCGGCTTTGTTGGCTTTTAGTGTTCTATACAGGGTGCCCAACTTAAATGTAAGCAGCTTTAAGCAAGTGAGTATGCAACACACATTACATTTCAATGGCGATTGTAATGTGTGTTGCATACTCACCTGCTTAAAGCTGCGTACATTTAAGTTGGGCACCCTGTATGCATAGAATAATTCATAATTCCAGTTGCTACTTTACTTTTTAAGATTTTCTATCATGGGGAATTTTTGCATTGTATTTATCCATTATAAGCACGATACTGCTCCTTCTTCTCCTATGTTTGAAGTTATAAAGTAATAAATAAAAGTCAAATAATTGCAGAAATATACCCATTACGGCTTGTGGTAAAGTTACTATACAATCCCAGAAGACAAGTAGATCTAAATAGCGATTAACCCTACAAAGCCTAAACAACTATCAGAAAATGAAAATTAATAACACCTGTGAAGGAACCATCTGCGTTGCTGCAGTGATGACAATGATTCGAACTGCTACAATTTGCTCCACGTTTCCTAAACCAGTCCTGTATAAGCAGTGTAGGTGTTCTATATTTATACTTTTGTTTGTACTAAACCTTATAGAAAGATTCTAGTTATGCAAATTTGGTGTGATACACGTATACAACTTCTTTTTACAGTGATCTTATAATTAGTAAAAAAAAGTTTTTTAATTTTTATACATTTGTCAAAAATTTTCAAAAATCACAAATTTTACAGAAACCGTACAAAATAAAGTTAGTTGAAGTTATTTAAAAAAAATGTACAGGTATGCAACTGGAAAATCACCTGTCTCACATCAATACATACAGAGCTGGGCAGTAATTAATTACTTTTTAATTAAATTACTAATTCAATTTCTTTTTGTTTATTTGCCTTAGAATTGAATTACTTTTCAAAATGCGATAATGGTAATTGGGAATTCCCATCTTTGTTAGAAAGTACTTGAAAATTACTTTTTAAAAGTAATTAATTGCTGCATTCAATTACTCAATTACTTTCGTGTAATTAAATTACTCTAAAGTATTTAAATTACTTTATAGGTATTTGAATTACTTGTGGTAATTGAAATTACTAGAGGTAATTGAATTACTTTGTGGTATTTCAATTACTGAATTACTGACCTCGATAGGGTGCTAAATCTCCAGAACGCATAAATAATATAAGGTCTTACTAAGTTACATATTAAGCAAATCGCAGGGTGTTCCCCGCGCAATATAAGCCTAATTTATTATTTCCTCTAACGAGTCGAATAACAGCAACTTCTGCATTTTGTATGACGCGTCCACGAGCGTTAGTGCGTGTATCTGTAGCTTGTAATAGTGACAGTAATATTTATTGTGAGAGACGCTAAGTGTAAGACGCTATAAGAATATTTGCAGTAAGTACATTACAGATTACAATACCTACAGTAAAATAATAATTTTAAATAGCTTCATTAGACGATATTGGTTTATAATGATTATTTATTCATTTCAATTTGCTTGTTTTAAACAATCCGTGCAAGTGTAACGGACCTTAAGTCCAGAAAATTACGTTTTGAGTGAGGAATTGAATTAAACGGACAAAATCCGATAACAATTTTTAAACAGCGGAAAACCCATATATAAAATGTACCTAATTGCAAAATCCCATGTGTAGTTGACTCAAAAATGCATTATGGTAATTTTAAAACGCCGCCGCATAAGTTTACCACATTCTTGCATTGAACATTTTGTAAATTATCCATTCTTTGTCGCTTTCTTGCCTTGTAATGCTCATATGCTGCTTTGCATACCGGCACTAGTGCATAATTTTTATGGACTGCTGCAGCAGGTTAGCTTCGATTATTATTAAAAACCCCCTTGCTAATTACGAGACATTCAAATATTGGCTTCTTAATGATTTTGCACAAAATTCCATTTAGTTTTTTAAAAGAACAGTGTATAGTGACCCAATTTACGTAATTTCAGATATTTTATTGCCCTAAACTTAAAATAAATAGGTATTATTAAAGATGTTAATAACATTTTAAAATTTGAAGTAAAAATATGAAAGCAACCTGAGCAATTTAATTGTCGAGCGTTCACAGTAATTTTCTTATTCGGTGTGTTCAAAAAGAAATTACTTAAGGGTTGGCCATGTAATATAAAAGTATTGGCAACAGCAAGCTTTAGAATTCATTAACATAATCACTGTTGTTGCTGTCATAAGTTTATGTTATACTCTGATATTGCGATTGAAAATTCTAAAATTTGCCAAATTCAACCCTTATGTACTTTCTTTTTGAACACGTAGTATAAGGTCACTTGAATGTAAAAATGACTTCATTGTTACGTGCTTGAGCAAATGTCTTTTGTTTTTGTATCTAAAGTACGAATTCTTATTTCAATCAGCCGTTTTCAACTAGGTTTATCAGTCATCTGTCAACTTTCAACGGTCCCTGATCAACACCAAATTGATATTTTGGTTTTAAAATTTCAGAAGTTACCTAATTCATTTTTAATAACTATTTGTATTACTAGGGAGGAAAATGTATCCTTCCCTCCCGCAGATGTAGTTTAGTTCTTCAGAGTTGCGAGAACAGTACCTATCAATTTACTGTAATCATGCAAGGATGAAATGACGTTTTAGTCCAGAGTTATACATACAACACTTTTACATTTTATGATGACACTATCTCTTGTAATCAGCTGCATTCAAAAATATTTAAATACGAAAACCAGGAGGCTAGTTGATTTATTATTAATCAGAATCACATTGTCTCCCGTCTCTAATGGCAACGTCAGTCAATGTATTATATTCTCTCCCACTGCCATTGGAAACCAACCAGGGACCCAAACGTATATTTTCCCTATACCACTAACAGGCGACCGAAAATGTCACTTTCGTATAAAGGGGTAAAAAAAGTATTTTCGAACAGACCCAACAAAAAATGCTCAAGTTGCGCCAATTGGATCGTTCTTCTACAAAATCTAATAGAAATTTGCTGTCAAACACTTAAGAAATCCAATGCTCCACCCTGTATAATTAGGTAAGTTACATATTTTTGTCATTCAGCCTCATGTTAAGCGTATTTAATAATAGATTGTTCTACAAGTTAAGAAAACTGAACTTTTTTCAACGTTTAATTTACGAGCGAGTGATGCAAAGGGAGTGGATTAATTTATTACGAACATGAAAAATCACTTTTATAACATATTCAGCGTGCAATTTTTCTAATATCATTACAGAATCTAGCTAAAATTAAATTCGACATTTCTTCATAGGCTATTCAAAAATATTTTTTTTAATTGGCAGTGAAAAACGTCGAAATCGTCAAATAAAGTACGAGAAATCGGTAGTGAAGTAATCCATTGTTTTACAACTTTTTGTAGGCGGCTGGGCGATAGGTAAACGTCAACCGATGTCAACGTAACCTATAAAAGTTGGTTAAAATGTAACTTCGATATTTCTCGATTTAAAAAAAAAACAATGTACCCCTGGGCACTGGAAGTTCCATTTCAATCCTTGTGTGGTTTATTTGCTTTGGCCCTTCGGGCCTCGGCAACTAAATACACAATCGTGATAAAAAGCTCAACTTTAGTGATAACTTATGTGGAAACTAATATAAAAAAATATATAGATGTGAACTTCCAAGTCCCTATACCTTCTTCCTCAAGGAACTTTGTACTAAAGTATATTAGGTTTAATCGGTTTATTATAACCAAAGCCAAATCGGTGTCCCATTTTTTTGGGACACCCTGTATAATTGTTATCCTTGAATTTATTTATTTACTTACATCTTACATCAAAACAAACTAAAAACTTTTGGTTTTTGGAGAAGGGTGCATGTAGCTAGAAGATTTAATTATCAAAAAACCTTTAAGAGTGATATAGTATTAGGTTACTATGGTTAACAAAACATAAAAATTACGAAATTTTTAGATAACGATTACGAATCGACACGACACTAATGATAGTTGCAACTTGCAAGAAAATTCTACTAAATACAACTATATGACAATAATTTTTATTGAAAGCAATTGAAAAAGTAATTGATGTTGCACAATTACAATTCCTAAGTAATTGGTAATTGAACTACTATTTCCTGTGAGTAATTGAATCTCTGGTAATTAAATTACTACATTGGACGGTAATTGGTAATTAGTAATTAATTACTTTTTAAAAGTAATTTGCCCAGCTCTGAATACATATTAAAAATATAATAAAAATGTAAAGTTTAAAAAAATCGTTAGAGCGTTTTTGAAAAAATCGAAAAACACAACTGAAAAAACACAAGAGTAAACACCATACTTCCGGTTATGCGATTTTCTCCAAAAGCTTGCTGTCGCATCTAGATAGTACACAAAACTTTTATATGACGTTTGAACGTCATACTTCTTTCCATTTTTGAGATATTTTATTCACAGACGCAGACACACACACAGACAAACACAAGTAATTCCTTAATAATGAATTCACCTTCCAAAAACACTTCTCCAAATTACTCCATTAACTAGCACCAAGAACCAACGGTCTCTCCCTCAGAACTCTCCTTTCGTACTAACAGCTGGATGCAATCCAAATAAATTGATATACTATGTCATATGTAATTCTTCAATAAACTTAACTTAGTATTTTTCTCTATTTATTCTTCTTTGTAGATTACTCCTGCTTTTAGTTTAGTTTTTCACCATATACTTGCTATCTTCCTCCATTTTATATCTCATCTTCTTAAATTAAATTCCGTTTCTATTTCACCACGCAAATTTAGTCTTAATATCAACCCTTCTTAATTTCCAAACACTTTCCTTTTAAAATAGGGTTTATTTGTTACTTTGAAATTACACCAAATTAATTACAGCTTTACATTTTTCAAAATTTGTTATCTTCATAATGAAAACAAAGTCCTTAACGATATCATATTTTCTCCTTCCAACACATTATATCTTTATTTTTAATTTCTACCTACTATGTGCAATAATCTATTCCAATTAAGTATTTGTCATTATTGTTGACCTTCATATTCAGATATTACATTAACTTCGAATCCTTCTGTTTTTGAATTAGTCTCATTTTATTCAATTATAAATTCTATATTCTTTTCTAATTACATACCCATTATTCATATTCCCACTTCATATTCAAATTGATCCCTATAATATTCAACTATTCTAATACCTTAATCCTATTTTAACATTGATTTATATAACCCTGTATTCATATCATTACACTATATTTGATTTTTTAGCTCTAACTTTGTTATCTGTAACATATTTTCAAATTTTAGGATATAATCTTAAAGGTAATAAAAGAGTGTTAGTTCACAAGCGTAACAGCAACCATTTAGCACAGAATGCTATCCAAGACTTTTGATTGTAAATAAGACGTACAATTACAGGTAGCCATGATCACAAAAACACTAGGTAGTGATTGTGATCAAGTAAACAATAATGATAAATCAATGACATTGGAGACAGATTTTTTTATATTACGAAATGACTATTACTGGCGGCATTTTCGTAATCATAAAAGAAATATTTATATGTTACCGACGTATTTAATTTATTTATGATTGTTGTTTACTAGATCACAACTACTAACCATTGTTTTTGTGATCATGGCCACTTAATAATTGCGCTAAATGACAACCAAAACCATTTGATAGACATTTTAAGGCAAACGTTTGCCTTTATGCTTATGAACTGGGAGCACTTTGTTTATTCGCATTTTAATTCTCTTTCAGATAATAACTACACACTTAAAAATCTTTAAAAGGCTTTACGCAGAACTTCCCTCGTCGACATTGTGACACTAAATAATTTTAAAAATCAAATTAAGTTAAGAGTAAAAATAGCTTCACGTTTCTAATGAATTAATTGAATTTTTAAATTTAAAAAAATGTATTCCGCTGGGGTTTGAACCCGCCGCATCTGCAGCTCTGCAGATCGCTCGATCCTAACCGCATCTCCGCAGCGGATATAACTACAGCGAAATTCCATCTGCGCTACCGAGTCTCTTCGAGAAAAGTCCGGCGCGCGCCTCTCTTGAAGAGCACGGTGTTATGGTTGAAACTTTTAACTCTTTTGCGACATTATCCTTAATCGGTTAAGTCTTATTTTTGGCAAATGTAAAGCCTGACCTATGTGACAGTTATTATTTCCTTTTATTTTAAAATTAACGGAAAAATAAACAAAGTTTTATTTTTTTAAGGTGCTCACTATGTATGAAATTGTACCGGTTTCATGCGAGGTAGATATATAATATGTATGCAAAATATCGTCTTCCTCCGACAAATAGTTTTTGAGCTATACTGCCAACAGACAGACAGACAGACAGACAGACGTAATTGAGAAAACCTCTTTTTCGTCATCTAGGGACCTTGAAACGTTTAGATCTGAAAAAATCTCGGAAGGTGATTTGTTCGTGATTACAATACTTCCTTCGTCTTTCAGACGAGGGAAGTAAAAAGCTGTTAGAAAAAACAAAGTTAGAGCTAAAGAAGGTTTTCAAAGATAGGTAAAGTGCTCCTTATAGTCAAGTTTCGTTCATGAACATTTTTTCATTAGTCCATTACATAGTACCAAGTACGTGTATCAAAACTCGATATGTTTACATTTGTGAAAATTAACATAAATGAAAAATATAACTTCTAGTCCTTAAAACCTTATACTGGATGGACTTTGTACTAAGGTATATTAGGTTTGATCAGTTTATTATAACCTACGGAATCTATGGCCAATCGGTGTCCCATTTCTTTTGAGATACCCTGTATATTAATTAGCAATTTATTTGGTGTTATAATGATTTTTAACTTCATTTTTTTTCCTGCTAATCATTTGTCTCAATTTTTTCAAGAATCAAATAAATAAAAGAAGATAAATCAACTCAAAGCATGTCATATAACATATTTTCACCTCAAACCGGATTAGAAATTAAAATCACGATAACTTCTCCGCCTTGCCACGTGTGCGTCTAATCACGGTTTGAAAGCTTGTAATTTGAAATAAAAGAGTGATTCAGCACAAAACAGATATATAATGGTAGCACAAAATTATCCGCGCAATTAGTGCGGCAACAGCAACATGAAAACAAACTCTTCGGTGCAATAAAAATTTTTGTTCAAAAAATGGCAATATTAACCAGCGACATTCGTACTGACTTATTGGCGATACTGCTAGGTCTGTTAGCAGTAGTCGCTGCCTACTTCCAATGGGCCTTCGCGTACTGGAAGCGAAAGGGGGTGGAAGCTCCGCCAGCAGTGTTTCCTTTGGGCAACGCAAAAAATATTATGTTGCAAAAACTGTCAATAGGCGAAGAACTCCAAGAGGTTTATAAACAATTCAAAGCCAAAAACCTACGGTACTGCGGCTTTTACTTTCTTTCCAAACCCATCTTGGTCGTTCTGGACCCAGAGCTGATTAAGGCCATGATGACCAAGGATTTTCAGCACTTCACGGACCATTCAAATTATTTGAACGAGGAAAATGACCCCTTGAGTGGACATCTGTTCGGCCTGAAGGGAGACAAGTGGAAGAATCTCAGGGCTAAACTTACCCCTACATTTACATCTGGAAAGATGAAGATGATGTTTCAGACTTTGCTAGATTGCTCGGACGAACTGATTGTGATAATGGACAAAGTGGCTAAGGAGGGCGCCCCTGTGGACATTAAAGATGTGGTTGCTAGGTTTACAACGGATATAATAGGGTCTTGTGCGTTTGGACTCGACTGCAACAGTCTTCGCAACCCGAATTCAGAATTTAGAGAATATGGTAAAAAAGTATTCGATGTTGGATTTATACAGGCAATCAAGGGGTTCTGTTCGATGTGCATCCCTGAGCTTCTGGACTTGTTTAAGATTTCAGTAACTCAGCCAGATGTGACTAAGTTTTTCATGAAAGTTGTCGAAGACACTGTTGACTACAGGGAACAGAATAATGTAGTGAGAAAGGACTTTATGCACCTGCTGATTCAGTTAAAGAACAACATTAAGGTCACTGAAGACGGACTTGGAGGTTTAAATTGCGCTAACGATAAAAAGTCTGCTGGACAATCTCTAAGCATGACCGAACTAGCTGCACAAGCGTTTGTCTTCTTTTTAGCTGGATTTGAAACCTCTTCGACCACACTTACTTTTTGCTTTTTCGAACTGGTGAGTAACCTAGCAATTCAGGATAAACTCAGGCAGGAAATTAATGAAGTTCTGGACAAATACGGCGGTAAAATTACGTACGATGCTCTGATGGATATGACCTACATGGATAAATGCATAAATGGTATTTTTTCATGTTTTGCATTTGATAGTTTAAATATTCTATAATTTTAGAAACCCTTCGCAAGTACCCTCCGGTACCAGTGTTGAGTAGGGAATGCACCAAGCCATACAAAATCCCAGATTCTGATTTGGTTCTGGAACAAGGTACTGGAGTGTTTCTGCCAATTTTAGGGATCCAGCACGATCCTGAACATTATCCAGATCCCGATACGTTCGACCCTGAGAGATTTTCGCCAGAAAATAAAGCTAAACGCCATGCTTTCACTTGGCTGCCCTTTGGAGAAGGGCCTCGTGCTTGTATTGGTAAGTGAACTGTGTTGCTCATTCCATTGCCAAAATTAATCAAACTTATATCTCAAAAATGTGGAAGTTAAAATTAACAATAGCTCGAGTCAGCTATTGTTAATTTCAATCGTGCTTAAATTAGGTTCGTTCCAAATTTTAATTTGTTCTATCTGAAATATGCTTTTAAATGTTTTTTTTTCTGCGCTAGTTTTAATTCGTAGAAATACGCAGAAAAATTGCTGTGCATAAAAAGCCGTGCTTACGACGTAATTCAAAGTTGATGATAAACATTAACCTGTAATTATGAACAATAATAAAACAAACACAAACATCCTGCAATTACAGGGAAACCCATAATTATGCCGCTTGAGATTTTAGTGACTTTATTCTCTAAATAATTAGATTTAATAAGTTGTTTCTACGTTGCAGGTCTGCGATTTGGCATTATGCAAACTAAAGTAGCTCTTACGATCCTGTTGAAGAACTATTGCTTTAGTCTCAATTCCAAAACTACGGTGCCCTTGGTTATGGATCCAAAAAGTCTCATTATTAGTGTTAAAGGGGGAGTTTGGCTGAATGCTAAGAAGGTTACCAAATAATTGTAGATATTAAGATGAAGTATATTGTAGATAAGAACTTTACTTATATTGTAGATTTTTATTGCTGTGATATAAATAAAATGGATATCGATTACAATTATTTGACTGATGCAATACAACTTTAAAGTAAAAGACCGCAGTTGCAACTTGAAAAGAAATCATTAGCGCTGGTGTATGTATTAACAAAACAAATTCAACACTTTACTTTGTTATTAGCAAGGGCTACTTGTTTCGATATAAAAATGTTATTCCGCTATCTGAATTTTTTAATAATCTGGATGTAAAGGGTGAATCTAATAGAGATAATTAAGTAAACGAAGTAACAGGATCTTACGAAGTTTGTCTTTTATTAGACGTGTCATACTACTATGCACGAAAATATTGAGATTATGTAATTTTAAATTAACGATTTTGGAAGTAAAAACCTTGAATACTTGATTTTCAAATCGGAAAGCACATGTGTAGTTGGGAGTACAACTGTGCATATACCTGCGCAGTCTGCAGTTGCCGAATTTATTATTATTAGATATGATACAGAGCAGAGAGTGAATCTATCATTGCTCAAAAATTAATACAAGGTATGTGATTGAAAACATATACAGAATTATCTAAATTTATACAGTAATAAAATAAAAATAAAATTGATATTAAGTACTTAATCAGTCGTCAATAAGCGACTTAAACTTCTTGACATCACTGGCACTAATTCATCGGGTAACGAATTCCATGGGTGAAACACTCTGCTTTTTAAGGAGGATCTGCCGCTGGTTTGTTCTGAAGGGCGCCTTTTTTAGCTTCCACTCGTGACTTCGTTGACGTGTAGAAGATGCAAGTTCGAAAAATTTACGAATTGGAGATTCGTCGTTGTGAAACGCCTTGTAGGCGATTATTAGGGACTAGCTGAAGCCCGCGGCATATGCCGCATTTAAAATGTAGGACGAATCTAATAACTTTTGTTGCACTAAAGAAAGTTTTAAAAGCACGCTAGAGATTGGAAATTTTTGGATAGCCTTCAGGCCACTTTCCTACATATTGGATACAGCCGATACTGCTGAATTGAAAAGTGTCTTCTTTTTTACTTCCTTTTACAATAAAGGAAGTATTGGATTCACCCCAAAAATTCTAAATTGAGTTTTCAACAGATCTTCACGTTTCAGAGTCTCCTGAACCCAAACAACATATATTTTTTTATTGGTCTGTCTGTGTGTGTGTGTGTGTGTGTGTGTTACTGTGTGAGGGTCTGTCTGTGTGTGTGTGTGTGTGTGTCTGTGTGAGTGTCTGTCTGTGAACAGAATATCTCAAAAACGAAAAGAGGTATGGGGTTGAAACTTTATATATAAGTTTTGTGTACTATGTAGATGCGACCGCAAGCTTTTGAAGAAAATCGCATAACTGGAAGTAGGTGTTTACTCTTGTGATTTTTCAGTTTTTTTTCGATTTATTCAAAAACGGTTCTAACGATTTTTTTCAAACTTCTCATTTGTATTACATTTTTAATGTGTATTGATGTGAGATAGGTGATTTTCCAGTTGAACACCTCTAAAATGGGTTTCTTTTGTTTTTTAAATTTTTTTTTATTAACTCCTATTTTAAATAGAAGACCCGGTATATTATTACATTTTTGAATTCAGCTTAAAATTATAGAGAAAATTTGTCTCTTCACCTAACGCTCTATTTTGCACCGTTTTTGTATAATTTGTAATTTTTGAAAATTTTTGACCAATGCTTAAAAATTTAAAATCAAATTTTTGACTAATTATAAGATCACTGTAAAAGGAAGTTGTGTGCGTGTATCACACCAGATTTTTCTGTTCAGTATTAAATGATAATAATTATTGTTACAATGCTGTAAATTGAATTAGTGGAAATGTCACTGGGACAGTTTCCAAAAACTAAATTCCTGGAATTTGCTGATATCTTCTTCTTCTTCTTCTTCTTCTTGGCTGTTTTAGCTCTGGTTTCGGCGGCATAAGTTAAGATGGGCCTGACGCAGGTTTTATAGATCTGTACTTTACTTTCAACCGACATGTGCTTATTTGTCCATATCACGTCTCGTAGGTAGCCTGATATCGCAGCCGCTTTCATTGCTTGATTGCGAACTTCCTCGTTTAGGTTTCTCATGCTAGATGTGTGTACACCTAGGTAGTTAAAGTTCATAACTTGTTCAATCATATTATTATCAACGGCCAAGTTACATCGAAGAGGTTCTTTCGAGATAGTCAATGATTTTGTTTTTTCTGTTGATACTCTCATGTTAAATTCTTCCGCTGCTGTTTTGAACCTAAACAATAGTCGTTGCAAGTCATTTTCATTTTCTGCCAGGAGCACGGCATCATCGGCGTAGCTAGTGATGTAAATTACCCGGGTATTTATTTTTAGGGGTAAATACCTGGGGTATTTATCCGGGTAAATACCCAAAATGGGTATTTAAGCGGATATTTATAGACTCATTTACAAATATTATAATCTAATGTATCTATCTAATGAGTATAATTGATTCATAACTGAAGGTACTCTATTCGAATTTTATAAAAATGTTTAAGAAAATACCTGAACTGAGAACATTTACTGCCCAAAATACAGATGGGGACATAATTATACAGGTTTTGCCTAAACTTGTACGGAACATGGCAATTCCATGAGTTGGAAAAGATTCAAATACTAATTACCATAAGAGTAACCGAAATGGAAAATGCAATAAATAATTTGGTAGCTAGGCAACAAGTAGTTATTATACCTACTTGTTGCCTAGCTACCAAAGTAATTATTGCATTTTCTATTTCGGTTACTCTTATGGTAATTAGTATTTGAATCTTTTCCAACTCATGGAATTGCCATGTTCCATATAATTTTAGGCAACCTGTATACAACAGCAATGAGATAGCATGAAGAGGAAACAGAATTCAATGATTGAATAAGAAAGAGATGAACATACAAACAAATATTAGAGTAAACTTGATGTTCATTTTAATTATGGCATATGTCAACAAAATATGCCTACTAAAATAACTTTTTTTACGGTTATCTCTTATTCAAGTATTATGTGTTTTTGCTCATGCTATCTTATTGCTGTTGCATACTTATGGTCCCATCGGTATACAGCGTTGTTTATATTATTTTGTGATATTTTTTGCCTTATTAAGATTGTTTCGTAATATGTCTATCAGTATATATTAATGTTAATAATTATAAGGATTATTTCTTCAAATTAATGTTATTGTTTAGACTAGTTAATGTAACATATTTCTATTTCCTTGTTAATATTAAGTTTGTGTATTTTCGTTGCCAGTTTTGTATTTCGGGCGCACTCGCTCATTTTCGGAGGGTTGCTGGTGCGTCATTTTAAATTCTTCGGTGTTCAGTTCCTGACACGCAAATGATAAGTTGAAAATAAAGTGGTTACTCAGAAAAGTTGTATTTATTAACATATTTTGGTCCTTCGCAGTCGAATTAATAAGAGCTATGTGTAGTGTGTGTGTAAGAGTTTATCCGGTAACCAATTAATTAAATTTACCGTCGATAAACCAAATTCGCCAAGTGTTTGAAATCCGTGGCCTGTACGAATACCAGCGCGTCGATTTCTAAATTCATCTTTCGAGCAACTACGTGGAAGCATCAGCGATTCATCCCCAAGTAGTATTAAATTAATACGTAATCAAAAGGCGACGCCGGAGCATCATTCCTTTGTCCATAGCCCTTGGGTCAACGTCCAGTTAGCATCCCTTTGTACCCAGCAAGCAGCATTTTGGAGCATCTGGCACCAGCCTGTACTTGCAGTTAGCAGCGTGAATCAGCTTCCGGGTGCAAATCGACAACAAAGAAGCCCGCCCGCAGGTAGCAACCCTGCGCTGAGAACAAAGAGGCTAAGAAGTAAGTGAGCTTCCTTATCGTATTTATCCTACTTTTCTTTATTCCTCATTACCATTGCTGCAATTACTTTGAAATTATGGAAGATTTAGCGAACTTAATACGAAAACGTGGTGTTATTAAAGCCCAACTCACGAGGTTTCAAACTTATGTTAATTCAGCCTTAAGCAGTACGAATCCAGATGAAGCATTTCTTTCCCAATTAGAAATGAGAATTTCGGGAATAAAACCCATTATAGCTGATTTTAATATAGTGCAATTTGAAATTGTTTCGCTTCAGTCTGAAGAAGTTGTTGCTAGTTCAGATGAAAGAGAAATGAATGTTTGTATTACACAAATTTATCTTTGGCACAAACATTTCTAAAGCAACACAGTCAAAGCACCCCCTTGCAGCAACAAACAAATAATTCAAATCGTAGCAACCTCGACCATTCCGGCATTATAAATCAAGTTCGTCTTCCAACAGTAAATTTGCCTGAATTTGAAGGCGATATCGGGCATTGGTTAGAGTATAGAGATTTATACAAATCATTAATACATGATAACGAAACTATTACAAATGTTCAAAAATTTCTATACTTAAAGGGCTCCGTGAAGGGAAAGGCAAGCGAAATAATTCAATCCTTACAAGTGTGCGATATTAACTATCCCATTGCGTGGAATTTATTGCTTGAAAGGTACGACAATAAGCGGCTAATTGTAAATAACCATATTAAGCTATTGTTTAATTTACCATCTATAGCAAAGGAATCCCATATTTTGTTACGGCAGCTCCTTGACAATATTTCTAAACATTTAAGGGCATTAAAGGTGTTAGGTCAACCAGTAGAAGCGTGGGATACCATATTGATTTATTTAATTAGTGCTAAATTTGTTTCCGCCACTAAACGTGAATGGGAGGCTCAGAAAATTGAAGGTGATTTTCCAACTATGGAGCATTTAAAAACGTTTCTGAAGTCGAAATGCGAACTGTTAGAAACTCTTAATGTTACTCAGGCCAGTGAACTGAAAGTTCACAAATTTAAAACCAAATTTAACAATTCTACAGCAAGTTCATTTTTGGCCACTAATGAAAATGCAGTTAAGCAGCCTAAATGCGTCATTTGCAAAGACTCGCACAGCATTTATAATTGCGAACAGTTTAAAGCACTTCCGATAGCGTCTCGAATACAAGAGGCAAAAAACAAAAGACTTTGTTTTAACTGCTTAAAGGGCTTCCATTCCAGTAATTTTTGTAGGGCATCAAGCTGCAGATATTGTAGGAAAAAGCACCATACACTCCTACATTTAAATACTCAAAATTCAGAAAATCAAAGTTTTCCCTCCGGAGTCATTCAAAATAGTGTAGAAGCGTCAGGCTCCAGTCATTCGCAAACAGCGCAGATAAGTCAGGAAGAATCTAATGCAGTTTCGTCGATGACAAGTCATATTATGAATGGCTACGAGCAGCAAGTGTTACTATCAACGGCGATCATTCGTGTTGAGTGCAAATCTGGCTCTCTTTATAATTGTCGTGCATTATTAGATTCGGGTAGCCAGTCAAATATTATAACTGAAAATTTGTGTGAGCGATTAGGTTTACAAAAAACTAATATTGATTTAGCGGTAACGGGTATAAACCAGTTGTCCACCCAAATTCGACACAAAGCGGAACTCAGTATGGACTCAAGCTATGGCAATTTTAAAACCACCATCTCTTGTATAGTAGTCCCAAAAATAACTGGAAATATTCCAAGCTACTCGTTCGACTCAGCCTCATTGCAAATTCCGCCGAATATTCAATTAGCTGACAATACATTTAATATATCAAGTGAAATTGAAATTCTGATAGGTGCCGAGATCTTTTGGCAATTAATCTGTGTGGGACAAATTAAGCTAGGTGGAAATCGGATAACGTTGCAAAAAACGAGACTAGGATGGATATTAGCCGGCCCTTTAAATTGTCAGCCAAATAATCGTAACAATGTTTATTGCAATTTAAATATAGTAAGCAGTAGTCTAGATGTGCAAGCACAATTATCAAAATTCTGGGAACTAGAGGAATGTTGCGTAACCAAGGCGCTTTCAAGCGAAGAGCGTTTTTGTGAAAGGAATTTCACCAGCACTACTGCTCGCGACGAGAATGGTAGATTCTATGTCTCCATTCCGCTAAAGGAAACATCGAATAAATTAGGCGATTCAAAATTACTAGCTGTTAAGAGATTTTACGCCCTTGAACGAAAGTTGGAGAGAAATCCTAAACTTAAGGAATTATATGTCAAATTCATGAGTGAATACGAGATGATGGGTCACATGAGCAAGATAGAAAATGTAGAAAATAGTGTCGTTTCGTATTACTTGCCCCATCATGGCGTGATAAAAGAAGAAAGCCTAACAACCCAGTTAAGGGTCGTGTTTAATGGGTCCGCGAAATCAACCACAGGCATCTCTTTGAACGATCTTCAAGCTGTAGGTCCGGTCATTCAGGATGACCTTTTTTCCATTTTAATCAGATTTCGCAAATATAGATACGCTCTATCGGCTGACATAGCAAAAATGTACAGGCAAGTGTTTATTCAGCCCGAACAAAGAGACTTGCAAAGCATTGTATGGCGATCAAGCCCTACTGACCCATTGGCGGACTACTGTTTGAACACGGTTACGTACGGCACTGCCGCGGCTTCATTCTTGGCAATTAGGTGTCTTCAAGAGTTAGGGCATAAAAGCATAAGCGAATTTCCTCGAGCATCTAACATAATTTTAAATGATTTCTATGTCGATGATCTGCTTACGGGTGCAGATTCCATCGAAGAAACAATTGCTATTCGAAATGAAATCATTTTGATACTCCAACGTGGTTGTTTCGATCTCAGAAAATGGATATCAAACGAACCTTCAGTTTTACATGATATACCTGCCTCCAATGCTGGAGATTCTAGCGCCCTGAAGTTGTGTCCCGATCAAAACACAAAAACTTTAGGCTTATTATGGCTACCGCAATCAGACACACTAAATTATAGCATCAAGGCAAATGAATTGCAAACTTCCGTGACCAAAAGGTATATTTTATCCGCTACAGCTAAAATATTTGATCCTTTAGGGCTCCTAGGTCCTGCTGTCATAATACCAAAAATCTTGCTGCAAAAATTATGGCAATATAATTTATCATGGGACGAATCGGTTCCTATGGATTTGCATTCTCAGTGGCTACAGTTTCAAGATGAACTAAAAGCTTTGCAGCAAATAGAGATACCGCGTCAAGTAATCATCCACGACGCAACGAGCATTGAGATTCATTGTTTTTCAGATGCGTCTGAGGTCGCTTATGGCGCTTGTATTTACGTTCGGAGTATGGACGCGTTAGGAAACGTACATGTTAAATTAGCTTGTGCTAAATCTAGAGTAGCACCGTTAAACACCATTTCCATACCGCGCTTAGAACTGTGTGGAGCTCTTTTACTTGCTAGGCTTGTTGATAAGTTCAAGGCAGCCATAAAAGTGCAGTTTGACGCTACCGTGTATTGGTGCGATTCGACAGTTACGCTAGCATGGATTAAGTCAGCTCCAAATACCCTAAAAACCTTTGTGGCCAATCGGGTTTCGGAAATCCAAAATTTGGTAGGCCAGTCTGACTGGCGGCATATTAGCTCTGGTGACAATCCTGCTGACCTCCTATCACGCGGTATTAGACCAAATAAATTAATTGGCTCAAAACTTTGGTGGCACGGCCCAGGTTGGCTAAGGCAGTTACCTAGCTGCTGGCCCGGTGGGGCAATTGAAAATTATCAAACTTCCACTGAGTATTTGTCTGAATGCCGCGTTGCAACTACAATTGAATTGATGGCAAGAATTGAAAACGATTTATTTGCGCGTTTTTCTTCTCTAAAGCGGTTGCAGCGATGTATTGCATATTGTGTGAGATTTAAAAACAATTCATTAAAGCTAAAACGTGATAGAACCATCGGTTGCCTTACAGTGACTGAATTAAACCATGCTTTGGAAATTCTGATAAAAATTGCCCAGCACGACGAATTTAAGCAAGAAATCAAGGAACTGTCGAAATCAAGGGAGATTAACTCCAAAAGTAATTTACTCGCCCTACATCCTTTCCTTGATGAAAGAGGAATTTTGCGGGTAGGCGGTAGATTACAAAATTCCAATTTTTCTGAAAATAAGAAGCACCCCATTATTCTCCCGTCCAAGCATCGGCTTACATTGCTTATTGCGCAAGACCTGCACGAACGTACGCTACATTCGGGTCCGCAGTTACTTTTGTCAGTTCTTAGGGACACATATTGGCCAATTTCGGGACGCAACTTAGTGCGAAAAATTGTTCATATCTGCGTAAGATGTTTTCGTGCAAATCCCAATCGTGCTAAATATTTAATGGGATCTTTGCCTAAAGAGCGAGTAACAGCTGCCTTTCCCTTTCAAACATGTGGCGTAGATTATTGTGGCCCTATTTTAACGAAAGACCGCAAGGGTCGAGGTTGCAAGACGATCAAAGCATATATATGCATTTTCATTTGTTTTTCGACAAAGGCAATTCATGTGGAAGTTGTATCGGAACTTACCACAGAAGCCTTCTTAGCTACCTTAAGACGATTTGTTGGAAGGAGGGGTAAGCCTTCTAAAATATATTCTGATAATGGCAGCAATTTCGTTGGGGCAAATGCTTGTTTAAAATCATTTTTAAGAGATTTAAATTCTGAATGCACTAGTAAGGATTTTGATAATGCAATAGCCTCAGAGGGTATTTCCTGGTCCTTTATACCACCACGCTCTCCGCATTTCGGAGGTCTCTGGGAAGCAGGTGTAAAAACAATAAATTATCACTTGAAACGCGTTATTGGCACTGCACTACTAACATATGAAGAATTAAATACAGTTTTAATTCAAATTGAAGCAGTGGTAAATTCTAGACCTCTCTCCCCATTGTCAAATGACCCTTCTGACCTAAATCCTCTCACTCCAGCTCACTTTCTGATAGGGAGAAGCTTATTCAGCGTTCCAGATCAAGATGTTGTTGACACTAAGCCAGCAAGACTATCTCACTTTCAGAGGGTGCAGCAGATAGCTCAGCACTTTTGGGCTAGGTGGTCCAAGGAGTATATTAGCCAACTACAAGTGCGAACTAAATGGCGATCCAACAGCGCAAATTTAATTACGCCCAACGCAATGGTCGTCATTCGCGAGGACAATGTGCCTCCCCTGAAATGGCACCTTGGCAGAATTGTGGAGGTGCATCCCGGCTTTGATGGCATAATCCGAGTGGTAACTGTGAAAAGTGTTGGTGGCGTACAAAAACGTGCGGTAGCTAAACTGTGTGTGTTACCCATTAATGACAATTAACTGATTTTTAAAGACTTTATTCTATGTTGTGTTATTAAAGATTCTCGATTTTTGTATATATGTATGATTTATTAATCATTATTGTAACTGTACAGCGTTTTGAAGTTTAGTTCTTCAAGGTGGGGGGTATGTTTAGACTAGTTAATGTAACATATTTCTATTTCCTTGTTAATATTAAGTTTGTGTATTTTCGTTGCCAGTTTTGTATTTCGGGCGCACTCGCTCATTTTCGGAGGGTTGCTGGTGCGTCATTTTAAATTCTTCGGTGGTCAGTTCAACCACTGACATGCAAATGATAAGTTGAAAATAAAGTGGTTACTCAGAAAAGTTGTATTTATTAACAGTTATGTTCATTTTTTAAAAATGGAGTCAGAGCCGTCACAATGTTTTTTGTAATCTCTAACAGGCGCAATTTATTGCGTCTAACTGTTTATTTCCACAAACTTCGGCAGCCAATGTTCTTTCCCGATAAATGAGTAATTTACTTGGGTGAATGCTTATTCAATGTTACATTTAAATTGTTATTTTACATAAAATATTCCAGTGCATTTATATGTAGTTTATTTATTAAGATAACATTATGATGTGAGTAAAAGTTTAGCTTAGCTTTCTAAATATTACACATTTGATAAATACCCAGTGTTTAGGTATTTACCCGAGGCAGGGGTAAATACCCAGGTAAATACCCATTTATAAATGCCGTACCCACTGGGTATTTACCCGACCCACATCACTAGGCGTAGCACACTATTTTTATTTCTTTATTCCCCATCTTATATCCTCCGTTCGCTGATATCTAAAAGCACTATATTTAGACAAACCTACAACTTTCTGAAAATAGGGACAAATAAGTACTTATTTGCTTTTGGAATATCCCAAATATAAAGGAACAATTATGTTTTATTGTTATGATTAAAGCTGATAATTATATGCACTCAAATGTACGAAAATATGCGCATATATATGCATATATTTTGTTGAGTATATGCACCCAAAGTTATAATATATGCACATAATATGCTCCTCCTTTTATTTTGAAAATAGGTAGGAGTATTCTAAATAATGTAAAAATTTTAATTATTTTGTATGAGTTTATTTAATTCCCTAATATTTATTCAAAGACGACATTCGTTTTAACGTTTGGCCATATAAACATGGACTGCCAACGCCAAGTTCAGGTTGTAATCAACATAAAAATGAGATTTCCCGTAACCCCGCCAGACTATTATTCACCCAACACTCTTGAAGTGGATTCTATATTGTCTGATTCTTTATACCGGGTGGCCATAAACATCTGAGATCCCGGTAGCCATGGAATTAGCTACTTATAAATGTTGGTTAGCATTATACATATTTCAATTATAATAAGTATCTGTATGAAATGTAATAAAATGCAAATAAGTGGAGGGGAATGTGCACCAGATTCTGCAGTTTAGCCTACGACTCGATCATAAAAATATCCTGTTCTAACTTCATTACTTATTGCAATCTGTAATAATTTGTGACAGATAGGAATTTTAGTTGTGATGACATTAATGACATTTCGTTTAGTTGGATTCATCACTTTAATAAAGCGGTGTCAATTCCAAAGGTAATGTGATATCAGATATTTATGGCCACCCGGTACATTGCTTCTATGGGAAAAGTGGGGGTATCTGGCAGTCTATGTTGATATAGTCAAAGATTTTAATAGGGACTCTCCCTTTCCTCTGCTTATTTCGATTTTATATATAGGGACTCTAATTTCGATATGCGCACTGCACTCCAGCGGCAGAAAGTGAAAGTATATATCTCAATTGCACACAAACATTTAATTAATAAATTTCATGAAATAGTAAATTTAACAAAAAAACCTTTAAAAGTTCATACATTACAAATTATTGCTAAATATAACCAAATATGCAAAATCCAGAAAGTATGCTCAAAAACGTATAAATATGCAAAATATGCAAAGTGAAACTTGGCTTAAACAATTTGTTTTCACATAATTAGTATACATATGCGAAAAGTTTATCCGGTTTATCAATTATACAAAATATGCATTTGCCATATAATATCAGCTTTAGTTATGATGGATAATTTGTAAACGTATTTAAGTGTCTACTTCCTATTCCAAAAACTCAGGTAATCAACCCCACCTGTAAAACTACCTGATATCAGCAACATTATTGCTTAAAGTTCTTGGTGTTCAGTCGCTCTTGTAATTTTGTCTTGGTATATTGTTTATTTAGCTTGGTGTCTTGTTCTTATAAGTGGTGTGTGAATCAACATGGTAAGTAAAATGTCCATCATATTACTTACTTTTTCTACAAAAAAATACCTAATTGGCTTAACTAATGTTATTACACATTTATATTTGTCAATAAATTTCCTGAACATATTTTACCCACGAGATTTAAAAAAGACTGCTAGTATTATTGCATTTTTTTTTTCAATTGATAACTGTAAATTAGTCTGATTTTCTGGAATCCTTCCAAATTAATTTTCGAAAACTTTACTAAAACCTCTTTCAAAGGTACTATAATACTGCCGCCTCATAACGATAATTAATATAATCGCATTTACAAAGTACATATTCAAAAACCTTTCTTAATTGTAAGTATTTACTTTAGTTCTTAATATTAAAAATAATGTTTTATTAAATATCACTACTTTAAATAAATTGAGCAATTTAATTAATTCCCAATTTTATTGCAATTTGTCATCTCAATCTTATTTCTCAATTTGCAGAACAATTCTACTGGTATTAAATTACCTAAAAATTATTTTATTACAGGATAACACCCAAGTGAGAAAAGAGTAACAATAAAATGTACTTATTATTTTATTATTAATTATAAAAATAAATATATATATATATATACAATTCCAATGTTTCATTAAGGTTGGCCTTCTTTATGTACATCGCTCGCATTACCGTACACTGCGGTTCACCCAAAAGAAGTCCTTAACTTCATACTTGTAACATAAATAGCCTATATTTCCTATGAACTAAAATTAAGGTCTAACTGGTCGTCTATGGATGCACTTGTCATAATGGTTTTTAAATGAGTAACGTCAAAAGCAATCTAAAATTTTGAATTTTTACTTTTCTAGGTTGCACAAAAAATAGTATGCATTATTTGGATTAAAAGTGGCTCTGTTTGACTTGCAATTTTTGAGTTAATATATAATTAAAATAATTGCTTGTCAAACAAAGTGACACTTTTAATTCAATAAAACAATTACTATTTTGCTTGCAATAAACATTTTTATATAGAGGTTGCCTAAAATTGTACGAAACATGGCAATTCCATGACTTAGAAAACGTTTAAATACTATTTGCCATAAGAGAAAGTTAAAATATCAACGATTTTGTAGCCATTTATCATTATTATTTCTGTCATTTAATTTATACTTCCTATAGAGTATATTAAATATTAAGAACGGTAAGGACATTTTACCGATGAAAGACAATTGTTTGGAGGAGTGAAGCGACGACTCCAATTATTGTCTGAGATTGGTAATTCCATAACGTTCGTGATGCTCATGAGGTTTTTTGCACGATAGAAATGTATTTTTATTCAAACGTCAGTAAAATGTGACATTATGCAGCAGAATAATATGTTGGTGGCACTGTAAGTCTATGTCAAATTCGATGTTAGCAGGTTAGGTTTTGCATCGGTCTGTGTCAAAACCAAGAAGACTATACTAAGAAGACGCAACTCCCGTTTCGAAGCGAACCGCTAAAAGTTGACAAATAAGGCGGTCGTGGTGTAGCTTTATTCATTCACAAAACTCGTGAACTGTCAATGTCTAATATTTACTGAGTGTAGCTGGAAATTCGGACCATGTTTTAACAATTAATAACACACTTGAAATACACTCCATTGGATTAACAACCATAAACTGACTTTTAACCGGGATTACAGGTTAATTTAGCTCGCTTCCAACTCTCGAACAGCAGCGAAAACAAACGCAAATGACCGAAGTAGTTACACGCTGTCAACAGTGCCGCGACGGCTATCCCCGGCATAGGGGCCGCTTTTATATACAGCCGTCATAGGAAGTTGTATCTCCTTAGTATAGTGTTCTTGGTCAAAACTGATGCAAAACCTAACCTGCTAACCTCCAATTTTTACAAAAATCTAAATGTAAGCCCCAATTTAATTTTCATTGTAGTTAATAAAACCTGCTTTCTAATGCAGAACTTTGTTGACAACGGTGATAGTTTAGACACCACATCAACAATTACGTTAAAAAGGGCTAAATTATTTATGCCTGTACAACATTTTACCCTATATTCAATATTTATAATATCGGCAATGTCAAACTTCAACCACTTATCTACAAATGTGTTTACTTGCTCCGCTTTGTCTTCATGCAGTTTATTACTGCCAATCTGCATATTGTGCAACTCTAACAGAGCATTAGCTGCTTCCATCTCAGGTTGTCCGGTACTTGACGGGCCTGTGTTTTGTGGTTCCTCCATAACAGTAGTAACACGATTTGTGAGTTGCTCCGTTTTCCTGTTTTAGAGCCTATTCAAATGCGCCTGTTTGCTTTGGACCGTTTTAAATGATGGCGGTTTGTCGACACTTCAAAGGGGCAAATTTTGGGAAGGAATTGCAGTTTTTTTCAGGCATCTGCGCTTGTCGACATAATCTACAAGTAAACAATCATATTGAAACTGAATACATTAAAAAGAATTGCCAAAAATCTAAATGTAAGCCCCAATTTAATTTTTATTGTAGTTAATAAAACCTGCTTTCTAATGCAGAACTTTGTTGACGACAGTGATAGTTTCGACACCACATCAACAATTACGATAAAAATTGCTAAATTATTTAGTATACCTCTACAACATTTTACCCTATATTCATTAGTTATAATATCGGCAATGTCAAACTTCAACCACTTACCTATCTACAAATGTGTTCACTTGCTCCGCTTTGTCTTCATGCAGTTTATTACTACCAATCTGCATATTGTGCAACTCTAACAGAGCATTAGCTGCTTCCATCTCAGGTTGTCCGGTGCTTGACGGGCCTGTGTTTTGTGGTAACAGTAGTAACACGATTTGTGAGTTGCTCCGTTTTCCTCTTTTGGAGCCTATTCAAACGCGCCTGTTTGCTTTGGACCGTTTTAAATGATGGCGGTTTGTCGACACTTCCACGGGGCAAATTTTTCAGGCATCTGCGCTTGTTGACATAATCTACAAGTAAACAATCATATTGAAACTCCTAAATTATGAAATTAATGGAGTAAGCTAAAGATGTTTAACATCAAGTGGCACTTGCTTAATTAACATGTATCTTTAAGGCAGCATATTTATGATTATTTTAAGCCAGTGAAAATACAAACTGGCAAGACCTACTTACCGGGTAATATAAAATCTTTCTTCACAAAATGCTTACTGCAAACTTTCATATGGGCCGACACGGGTTTCCCTATTTTTAGACGTATTTCTCATGTTTTGCACAAATTTTTATTATTGCGCGGAAAACCGTGCATAGGAACATTGTCCGTGCAATAATTTTTACACTGCAACACACAACAGTAATTATTACTTTTATTCTTTTTGGTAGAACGGACGCCATTATTGTAACCACCGTTCTTCCTAGAGGTAGTAAAGTCCACTTGCAAAAAGTTTATAACCATATTTTTGTACAAAGCTCCGAATTTAGGTTATTTGCAGATTTAATATTTATGTGTACATAGTACAAACATTCCTGTGTAATGTAAAAAATGTGTGTAGGCCCTAACAAGAGCATTAATTGTTCTCTCCTTCCATATTACTGGCTCTTAGAAAATATCAATACCACGCCCACAATCGTAACTACACATAGACCACGCGCATACATGTTTGACCTTGGGAAGTGTTCTGCTTTATTATAGAGTTATGATTTCCTACAATGTCACTCGTATATTATAATACTAGTGTATAAGTAAGGGCGACGAGTTTAAGAGCAGGACGCAAAAGGGAGTGCTTTTAACATTTTTAGTCTTTTAAAGTCACTTCTACATGTGTAACATATGATATTTTTTCTATGATAGTGACAGAACTAAGGAAACTTAGTTCCGTGACACTTTTTCACATTGTGCTAGATTTGAAAGGTTATGTTGACATTTCAATTATTACAAAGCATGATTTAGGGCCGGTTGCAGAAAGCAATGTTAAGTCTGGTGTTAGCTAACGCGACGTCAAAGTGAACAAAAACGAATCAAATCTCAAATGCTTATGGTAACTAATACATTAGTAAACAAAATTTGATGCGATTTTGTTCACTTTGACGCGATGTTAGCTAACACCAGACTTAACATTGCTTTCTGCAACCGGCCCTTAGTGTAGTATTCAAACAAGTCACCAACAATAAAACTACGTAATTCGCCCTCTAAAATTAAGAGCCCGATAAACGCCACTTTTGACACAAGACTGTGCAAAAAGTTATCATTTTAATCCGATCGTTTTTTCTTATATCTATCAATAAGCTAGATCCCAATAGACCCTCGTAGATTTGGCACCCCGTGCTGTGGTGGCTGCTCCTTAGGGGCGCAACTATTCTATAATTGAGGTAGCTATTCGATACCGCTTAAAACATGTAAAACAACATCCAGTAAGTATGGCAACATAACATGAGTTCATATCAATGCACCGAGCGGCTGGTAGCTGAGAAGAACCATCCGAAATAGGGCCCAAACTTATATAGCCATTATGGCAAAAGACCCTGAAGCAGCAGTTTTGATGTGAGTTTCAATCTCATGCGAAGGCTAATAAGCTAGCGGGCTTATTTATAAACAGTGTTACAGAAATGTAATGCAATCCGAGGGCTAAGGCAGCTTCCGATAAGCAAATGTGGTGCAATCTTAGAATTGAAACTGAATGTATTCGAGGTCCGAGCACTGTTTTGGTAATAAATTAGTTGTTATCGAAATAACTACTTGCAGAACAATGAGAAGTGAAGTCGGACCTTTACAGATTTGATACTTTCCACAGGTTAGGTACTCGTAGAATTCCATTAAGTAAGTGGTCTCAACATTAATTTTAATAGCCGACCGTTAGCTGAAACATTAAAAAAGCGTGGATTAAATTTCAACCTGAAAATAAAGTTGTAACTCGTAATATTACGAGACATTTTTCTGTGGACATTTACAAGAAATGCTGTGTTTTTTCCATTATTAAATAAATGATCGCGTTTCGGTTTTTAAGACTATAGCTATATTTGGATTAACACATCGCCGGAATGTAGGTTAGTAATTAATTATTATGTTATGTTTAGTAATTGTTAAAGATTAAGGGTCCCCGAATACAATTATCCTGAGCTACCACTGACTCCGTGTATTGATAAACATTGGAATTCTATATAAACATTTGTACAAATGTTAACTGAAAAAGAAACAAGAACATGTTAATCAGACTGGTAGGATAGTTTTTATTCCAATCAAGAATAATTCGAGCAAAAAGTACAAATCTGGATTAAAAAGTGAAATGCACTTAATGACCAACGTGAAATAATTTAGGTTGATTATGATTACTCAAGCATTTTTAAATGAATGAAGTGTATAATACGAGTACAATCGACTTATATTTAAATAACCAACCGTTACATTACTCGATATACCAAATATGAGTGATTTAAACAAAATATGAAAATAAAAAAATTTCCATAAATGTATATTTAAATATCTTTTAAATAAATAGCTTAAATAGTATAATAGTTATTAAAGATAACAATCAGTAACAATAAATGCAAATTCTGGATATTTATTCGTGCCTCGCCAGCGGATTTGTTTAGAAGGGTCGCTCAACTCCCTACTACGAAAACTGTTATTTCCCAGAAGCCCTGAAACACATAAAACCAAAACGAAAATACAATTTTAACAGACAGCTTCTGCACATCTCGAGTATCAAGCTGCCAGGGTAGCTACGTATTTTATCCCACATTCAGTCCAATTTAATTCCCGGATTCAACCACCTTACTCAGTTAGAAAACAGTCAACAAGACAATTAATTCTAAGACCCGGAACTGCAGTATTCATTTGCGATAAACTTAAATTATCGAAGGATTGTGGAGTTTTAAGAAATACTGAAACGACTTAATTAATTTTCTTTGCTTCTACTTAATTAATGCATTGTCTCTAGACGAGCGTACCAAACTTAGTCCTTTGTTCTCTGTAATGACGCTTTTAATTTGCAACAAGTGTTCTTGGAGATTTAAAATTATATTAAACAATTATTTTGGTGAGAGAGAGTGGTGGTGATAGGAAACATGGATTTTCAAAAAGAATGTTAGTTATTAAATTTTAAGCATAATCGGGTATCAAAAACATTTTTCTGGGAGTAGTTGACTTTATCCTTCAGTATCTGGTACAAACAACTAAATAATAGTTATTTATGTATTAAGGGTATAATCGTGATTAGGCACGTGGTACATACAACATAAACAAAATTTAAGGATTCAAAATTTTGACTACAGACTACTGCACCATCGTTGTGCTGGAGCCGTTGATGTGCTATTGTTTCTACGTATGTAGATTGTTGGTGTTGCTACACTACATTGTTGGTGCTTGTTATACTGCTTAGCCATAAAAGCTATTTTACGCCCACTATCGAGGGCTAACAAATACGATTATGGTTCCAAAAGGAAATAAAAACATTTGCAGTGTATGTAGAACATATATCTATAAGAAATTATATTCTTAATTATGAAATTTGTGCCGGAAAAGTAAAAGTTATAGCGCTCGGTGCTCTGCACCTTGTGCTATAACACCACAAGAGCCAAAGACGCTTGTTACCCCTAAGGTGCATACAAATTTTTATGTACGATATAAAACGTGGAATGAAAACAGGACAATTCTTAAAATTATTATTTCTAAATAGCACTTTTGCAACTAGGTACGGTTTCATTAATACGTGTTTGTAAATAATAACTAAAATGACGTCAGCGGGCGATAATATTATATTACATACCGAGGTGGAAAGTGTTTTATTACTGTCGAGAGATTAAGTAGTTAACCGAGCCGCTTCGCGTCTGGGTTAACTTTACCTCGAGACAGAAATGAAACTTTTAACCGTGGTCTGTATATTATCTTATTCACAACCACTTTATTCTAAACAATAATTGTAAACATTTATTTGACAGTTCTTCAGAACTGACGTTAAGCAAATAATAATACAGTGCGGCAAAAATGGTTGCTATGGCACCGGTCAGGAATGAATTACTTCCCACCCGCTGCCATGGTAATCTAACGGGTGTACAGAAAGTCTTTACGTCCTGGACGGCAATGGATTGTAAAGCGCATGTCTGTACAATCTCAGACGTCATAATTTATTATTTATTTGACTTAAGTCAAATTCAATTGAAATAAAAACAAATTTAATTTTGAATTAATTTTACAGTAAAATGTATACCAAGGAACAAAAAATATTTCTAGTAAAGTCTTTTTACTTTCGCAGTGGTTAACGGAATAAAAACGAAAACTGGAATTATTCCATCAATGTTTGTAAACAAGAATTGCGACAAAGGTTTCCAAATATCATGGTAAATAATAGCGACTTTTCCGCTGAAGTTTTGAAAATAGTAGCGTGTTTTGAAGAAACATGTTCTGTAAATCACATACCGCGTCGTAGAACTGAAAATGTTGTCGAACATGCAAGAAATATGGACCAGGAAGAATTTCAGTACGACGGCTATCTCAAAAAGTAGATTTAAGCATAGGATCGGCTCACACTCTTCTTTCACAAGACCTTCAAATGCACCCTTATAAACTTCAAATGTGCCAGGAATTGTTACCCACAAATTATCTAAAGAAAGTTACATATTGCCAGTGGTTTCAGGAAAATCTTAATAATGATAAAGTTATGAATAAAATATTTTTTATTGTCGAAGCGTGGTTCCATTTAACTGGCTATATCAACTCTCAAAAATGCGCATGGAGCACTGAAAATCTACATTACTTCCGTGAAAACGGTTTACATCCTTTAAAAATTGGAGCATGGATAGCTCTATTCAGAAGGAGAATAATTGGTCCAATCTTCTTTGACGGAAATTTAAACGAAGAAAACTACTTGAACCGTTTATAAACCAACTCCATGACGGTGAAATTCAAAGTGGTTATTTCTTTTTCACGTGTGGGAGCAAAACACGGTTTCTACGATACCAAAATCGTGGGAGAAATAATGAATTACTCCCTAGAGGAGAGATATTTCCCTAGGGAGTTTTCATTATGACTGAGCAACAAGAGATCACAATTATGTCAAATTCGAGGTTAGCAGGTTAGGTTTTGTGTCAGTTTGTGGTTTATTTGTCTTGGCCCTACGGGCCTCGGCAACTAAATCCACATTCGTGATAAAAAGCTAAACTTCAGGGCCTTGGTATACAAACTACTATTACGCTAGCTGACGTCAATTAGCGGGTGAAAAAGACTGGCTTTATGCTCTAAAAATTCTTGATCGATCGTACATAAAAAAGTTTTAAACTTATGGTTTAGAAAATTTTCAAGAATGAGAATAGAATAGAGATTGGAAATGAATGTGTATACACTGTTGCTTGTTGAAGTTATAATATAGAATTAAAAGTATATACAAGATGCAACAAAGATTGTTGGTTGGCAATTAATAGTCATATAGTACTCCCTAAATAGAAAAAAACAAGTTCCTATTCATATGTAAGTGTAGGTACCTTCAGGAGCACAGAAAGGTGAACGACTCCTGTTAGTCCTGTACACATTTTATGAATTATTTTAATGTTGTGATACTGACTTTACAGGAATTTAGGTAAAATTTAGGACGCGCCGTATACTAATATATGAGTGTGGTCGAAACATTTAGTTTCAAGTTAAAAATTTATTTATTCTGAAATTGTAACGTATTTAATCTATTCACATCTGATTAAACTTCAAGAAGTTTTAGACTACATATACGTACTGGCTCTTTTTTATTCCTTTTAGATAGTACTAGACATTTTTAACTAGATTTATGATTTAGGTAACTTTTTAAATATTAATTTGTATGGTTATTATACTTTTTCGGTACATTGGGTAATTTAGGGTAGAAAACGTGCATGTTTCCCCGATTGAACCACGTGCTGTTTCTACAATTGGACCGGTCCGGTCCAATCGAGGAAAACTTACAGAAATTATATAAATTTTTCATTCTTTTAGGATGCTAAAAACGAAATATTGCAAATGGGCAAGTGGGGAACTAAATGTGGCAGTAAATTATTTTCGAAAGGGTGAACTCAGTTCAAATGCGTGCACTGCCCTAAAACTTACCGCGTGCCCAACGCCACTTTAAAACTACACTTGGATAAAATGAATAAAATGCCAGTGTTTTAATTGCGAACCCATATAAGATGAGCTCGAGAAAAAAACAAGGCATAACACAAAAGAGAAATCTGGGTTTGGGAAGCTTATGAACAGATATGTCTTCCACTTCCGGAAGTAAGACCGCTGGTGAAAACTCTGATGAATCCTGGTATAGTATTTTGTGTAAAAGACATGAAAAATTGAATATAATTCCAATGTCCAAAAATTTATTGTGTAAATATTGGTGGTCCAGTTGAGAAACCAAATGGTCCATTCCTGGCAACCCGTTTCCCCGAATGAACCATATGCAAGGGTTTAGTAATAAATATTTTTCTCCTAGCAAACTGGCTTGTGTAATATCGTAACTCACACTTTAAAGAGGAAACATATGTAAGAAAACGTTCTTACATAAACTGTTGAAGAAAATGTATTTATCCGTCTATAAATGGGTATAAATCAAAAAGTGGTCCAATACCGGCAACCTTCCCCTATATCTACAGACGATAATAAGTTGCAGTAAGACCCTTAAGACTGCCATTCGACAAAACTGCCCACACGATTTATTTACAATAAGCAATAGTGACTGTTTAGAAACTTAATGGAAGTTTGGGTTAGGTGGTTACTTTATTTTCTTTTCTTTGTTGGATGCCCAACAATGTCCTGTACTCCACACAACATTTTACTTCCCTCGTCTAAGAAACGAAGTATTTACGTTTCAGGGTCCCTAGATGATGAAAAACAGGTTTTCTCAGTTCGGTATGTATATTTGTCTGTCTGTCTGTCTCTCTGCCTGGTGGCGGTATACTTCAAAAACTATTTTTTTAGGATAAAGTCAATATTTTGCATGTAAATTATACGCCTTCCGGGCATGAAACCGAAAAAATTTCCGTAAAATATGTATAAGGTCAGCACCTTAAAAAATTAAGTTCTTTCTATTTTTGCTTTAACTCAAGAACTGCTACCCAATTCAACCCCAATACTGGAACAAGTACGCTGTTTTGTCATCGTAGAATCCTTGACTCCAATTATTATTCCATTGTAAGACACTGATAATACGTTTTCTCATCTTTCTCGTTACTTATCATTTGTTAGAGTGATAGTTCGCGATCACGTCATACGTAGGAATAAGATTTATTGATCGAGGTGCTAAGTATATACAGGGTGCCCGGATTTCGTAGGGACAACATGGGTAACTTTTGTATTTGAAGAGATAGAGAGATGGTTAAATTAGCAAAAAGGTGCAGGTTTGAGAGCTCATTAAGAATCCATCTTCAAATTTTACTTGTCATGGCCCACTTGTCTAAAATTTTAAAAAAAACAAAATCTCCTAATTTCTTTTATATGTCGTAACTTTTTTGTTACTTAAGATATTGAGGTGCGATTTGAACTAATTTGCATGGTAATTTAAATACTTTTATTGGCACTTGATAAAACCAATTTTATTTGTGTTAATTTTTAGTAATCTAACCTAACCTCAAAATTTTAAATTGGTACCCTCCAATTTTTTTTGGCCCTTTTAAGAGAGGATTTTTTTCTGAATGCAGTGATGTATTACATGATGTGAAAACTTCTTCAAAATTTTGAAAAACTGAGTTTACTCTTTTTACAGGCAGAAATCACTAGTGCTATGATCACAATAACTTTGTTTTTTGTTTATCACGTTATCTGTGAAATTATGTTTCGAAACAAAAAGCAGGTTTATCATCATACGTGCCTGTCAGTGTGAGTGTTATTACTTCAACTTATAACGGAAAATTTTGAAATATGATGTATTTTGTGCGTATGTCAAGTGCTACAAGAACGTAGAACTTATACGTCAAACATACGGAACACACTGACACTACTGGAAGGCACGTATGATGATAAGAGTGCTTTTTGTTTCTAAACATAATTTTACAGATAACGTAATAAATAAAAAACAAAATTATTGTGATCATGGCACTAGTGATTTCTGCCTGTAAAAAGAATAAACTCAGTTTTTCAAAATTTTGAAGAAGTTTCCATATCATGTAATACATTACTGCATTCAGAAAAAAATCCTCTCTTAAAAGGGCCAAAAAAATTGCAGGGTACCAATTTAAAATTTTGAGGTTAGGTTAGATTACTAAAAATTAACACAAATAAAATTGGTTTTATCAAGTATCAATAAAAGTATTTAAATTACCATTCAAATTAGTTCAAATCGCATCTCAATATCTTAAGTAACAAAAAAGTTACGGCATATAAAAGAAATTAGGAGATTTTGTTTTTTTTTAATTTTAGACAAGTGGGCCATGACAAGTAAAATTTGAAGATGGATTCTTAATGAGCTCTCAAACCTGCACCTTTTTGCTAATTTAACCATCTCTCTATCTCTTCAAATACAAAAGTTACCCATGTTGTCCCTACGAAATCCGGGCACCCTGTATATGTACATTTTGCGAAGTGCAATATAAGTTTCACTATATCTAGCAGTAGGTATAGTTTTGTATTTTCTTAATAATCAGGAAATATTGACAGAATAAAATGTTGTTATTAAGTTTATTCGAAAGTTGGCATCTTGTAGATTGAACTATTATCAACTTTTTCGTGTAAAAGCTTTTTCGAGTTTTTTTTTAAATTTTGGGGTAATTATTCTGAAAATGTGAAGAGCGGACACTTCCGTCATCGCTAGTTTAGGTAGTTTTACAAAATTTTAAAATTGTTACCTAAAATATTATCGACTGATTTCCCTATAAACGGCGATTTACCTTTCATGAATATTTTCCCTCTTTTAAGAACTACCTTGTTAGGTGACCTTATTGCGCTTTAGTGTTGATTTCTTTGTAGGAGTATAGCTTCCTCTACCACTGGGCGTCGATGATACGAATATGCATTGTTTTACCGGTTTTTCTTCACGATCTAACCGTTAGTGTATAGGTATGTCACTCTTTATAAAAACGTCACAAACCGCTGCGCAGAAAAAAAGTAGAGAATCTGGTAGCTAGAGAACAATGAGAGTAGGGATGCTTGTTTAGTGTACGAGGAACTGATGAGTAATTTTAAATCGGCTTTAGATATTACTGTTTTGTTGCTATTGCAAACCTTGCTATTAACATCTCCAATTGTAGAGGCATCGACCTCTCCTCTTTGAAGAGGCGCATGTATAAAGACCCCACGGTTGCAAAAGCCTCATTGGGGAACCGCAGTAAAGACTGTTGGAGTGACTAGATTTCGAACCCATTTTCTGGCCCTGAACCAGAGGCTTATACCTCTGAGCCACCCCCACTGCGGATAGTCTTGTTATTAATTTAAACATTAGAAAAATATCACAGTGTAGGCATTTGATATAACTGACATTTGTCACGCCCATTTTAAAAATCAGCAAGCTAAAAAATACTCTATGGACACAAATTTTGATATGAATTGTTGCGAGGTGAAGACTGTGGCAACTGTAATACTTTTGAACTGATTATTTTAAAATTATAAATGCGAGGCCTTTAACCTCCATACTTCACTTGAATATTCCTAGTTGAGGCATTAGTCTAATTTGCTTAATGTTTATTTTGTGTAATTGTGCGCCCGCGTTATATTTCAAGCTCGTGTATTACTTCTACCATAATTTTAATTGTAAATCGTCTGGCCAGTTTTGACGGGTAGAGCTCTTGTGGTATAAAGGTTGCAAGAATGAAAAGTCCCAGTCTTACATGGCATATAGTTTATTACTATTTGGTATAAATTTCCAGCTAGGCGTGAGTCTCCGACATTTCTGTTATACCTATTATTATTTAATTGATTAAAATCTCCTCTAATAATTCTAATTTTATTGAAATAATTCTTAATTATTTGAACTGACGCGTACGCGTACCTGTGTCTCTCCTCTATCCTTCAAACGTGAGCTTTCTGATTGCTCCTTCTTGTGCTACCGTAACTTAACGGTTGAGGAGTACCTGCACTTACGTGTCCCCCCCCCCCCCCCCCTTCGGAACGTTTCTTCTCCGCTGAGAAGCTGGACGTTCTTCCTTGCGAGGCAAAGTTTGGCTATTGCACGTAGGTAAGATATGCATTTTACAGTATTAATTTTGAATTTTTTTGAGTGGCCACCTAACATCAGTTATAAGAGGAAATATTTTCAAGTTTACTATTACTTACCTGCATTGACATACATTTTTGTTGTAGTTTTTATAGCAGTGTTGTAAATATAAAGGCTATAGTGGTTTTCTATTCTTCAAAGTTTTCATCATCTGCTTTCAAGGCCTGAAAGTAAGATGTATAAAGTGTTTTATGAATATTGATCTCTACATTTGAATACTGATTGATTAATCATATAAATTTATTGTTGAACGTAAAACGTTCTGATAAAATTTGCAACTGAAAGATTCTGTACTAAAGCTGCAATATGCGATCGTTTATAGGTAGTCTAGTCGATTTGAACAGGGATTTTCAATGCACTTTTGCGTAGATTAATATACTGTTATGGTCTTTAGTATAAGGGTTTAATATCAAATTAATAAGGTTAAAAGAATACAGCATTAAAAATTACAAAGATGAATTTAAATATGAAACGGATATCAAAATTATCAAAATGTATTTGGTAAGGAAAGGAAATAGAATTTAAAATTCAATGGAATGAAGCTACATAAGAAACAGTACAATTCTAACATAATTTAATTATTATCTGAGATGAAGTGGGGAATTAATGGCAAATACTTATTCGAGAAATACCATTCAACATAGTGGGTGTTAGATAAATAAAATAAAGTTTTTATAGGGTGTTGGAGTATGCTAAACTAAATCACTAAGGAGATATTTTGTTTATCAGTATGTAAAAATAATTTCATACAACAACATGTAATTCAATTTGTAAGCGGTTAAAATTATGAAAATAAACCCTTTATAAAAGTTTAAAAGCTGTTTCGAATACAAAAGGGTTATGAATTAAACTAAAATTGGCGTAGTGTAAAAAAAGTAAACTTGAAAAGATTAAAAGATGTAAAGAAGATGTGGATTAAAATAAATGGACGTGCTGAGAATGCCTAAGTAATACAGTGACAATCTACAAAAGCAAACTTCTGGAAGGGGATCCTGAACTGAGTTTATTGTCAAATTACATTGCATCATATGAATTGGATAACAAGGAATGGTTTTTACTGGAAGTGGTTTACATCGATATTATTAGCAGAGTGAGCGTTTTATAGGGGTTGAAAGGATGTTTTCAACTAAAGGAGTTCTAATTCGACAGCTGTCATCTTATAACTGGCATTTAGTCGAGGTTCCTGATACTAGGTCGTCGGAGGCTTGAGGATTTTGGTAGGACGGCGTGGATGGCGTTTACTGCTGACATCACTACTTGAGAAAGTTGGTAGGTGCGTTGTCGTGTTTTTGACTAGGAAGTCTTTTTTTTAACGTTGGGAGATCTTTGTGAGATTGTTGGTTTGGCTTAATAAAGCAGAGCATCGAGTCCATGAACGGGTGATAGAATACAGGTATTTAAATAAAAAAACTGAAAGAAAAAAACAGAAAAAGTGAAGTGAGGTAATTTTAAAGAGGGAAGTACTTACTATTTGATATTTATTGAGTGACAAGTAAATGTAACGAGAAAGTGTTTGCAATTGATTTTGCACTTGCATAGTTCAAAGTAACAGGTGACAGACGTTTAGGTTGTCAAGAAATAAGAGAATCAAATTTCAGAAATAGAAGCAGTCTAGCTTATGAGCGAATCCTACCTGTGTTTCAGTAAGAGTAAAATGTTTCTACCGGAGTTAGCGATTTAATAAAATTGATAATCCATAATTCTAAAAGGGCAAATAAGTTACTAAAAAAATCAATTTTAAAAGAGAATTGATTGAAACTAAACTAAAGTATAGTAAAAGTCAGATGTAATAGCTAAAATATAATGATTATTGTTATAACATAAAACCATTTAAATACATAATAGTAGATTATGCAATGAGGGAGAGAAATTGCACTTAAGCAAAATAGCATTTTCTCCGAGTGGTATATACTATTTTTTTTCACGTTGCAGGAAGATTTAAAACGAAAAACCTGTATTTTTTAAACGTCATTTATTGACATTTGACAATTATTTTAAAATTAGTAGCCTATGGTAAATTTTAAAGTTGGTGGCAATGTAAGTTATTATGACAAGAGCTCACAATTATGACAAATTCGAGGTTAGCAGGTTAGGTTTTGCGTCAGTTTTGACACAAACTGGCGCAAAACCTAACCTGTTAACCTCGAATTTAACATCATTGTGAGTTCTTGTTGCTCAGTCATAATGAAAGCTCCCTAGGGGCATTTCTCCTCTCTAGGGAGCAATTCATTATTTCTCTCACGATTTTGGTATGGTAGAAACCGTGTTTTGCTCCCAGACATGAAAAATAGTATATTACTTTTTCGACGACTGACATCGAAAGTTGATTTTTCTCACTGTCATTTGACAACAGAAAGTTGACATTTGCCGCTGAGCGTGCGTTTTCATCTTTTTGCCGCTCGCCGAGCGTTTTGGGTTTCCGCGTGAACAAAATAGGTAGCCACGTCCGAATGTTTCCTTGACAACGCCCGTCATTTGTGGAAATAATCGCGTCACATGTCATATAGACTGCGCGAGTAATGTTAACTTGATTGTCAATTAATTTTTGCGATAAAACGAAATTTGATATTTTCCTTTAATAATATGCCCAGTCGTCGAAAAAATAGTATGTATATTTCGAGCTAAAAGTGCGCTTGCCGCTTTTGCATGATTGCTGGTTTCGACTTCGTCTCAACCAGCAATATTCATGCGCAAGCGGCAAGAATGCACTTTCAGCTCTTAACATACAATATACTATTACAAGGGATGTAGGTAAGATTTCCACTACCGTTTGATGCCTGAGTGAGCGCAGCGAACGAGGGCAGCAAGGTGCGAGGTAGTGTAAATCTTCCTACATCCTGTGTAAAGTACATAATTTTTTTCCCTATGTAAAATAAATGGTAATAGCGTAAAATTATTGCATTTTCTAAATTATCTAGTAGCCTATTTCGGAGCTTGGGGCGTTGTTACATTGCTCTGACGTTTTGTTTGACAGTTATAGACGCACTGTGAAAAATGCATGAATACGATTGCGAGTGCTATTTTGTGAGCTTTGTGCTTGTGTTCTGATTAAAAATGGATAATAATACTCACGATAATGGTTTCATGTTAATCAAATTGCAAACACGGCATCTCGTCGGTTATAGTAAATGCGGGATGTAAGTAATGCACTTCTCTAGGGAAGTAAGTACATTGTCATGGAAATCGTAAGAATTTTTGTAAATGTTTCCTACATCCCTCAAATCTGAGAGTGTAAGGATCACTTACAAAGAAGGTAGTGAAAAAAGATCATTATTACATAGTCAATTATAACTTAAAATAGGTGCCACTAAGTGGAGCTATAACAATACATATTTAATCTAGTCAGAACTGCCTTACCATTTTCATAGTTACAATATATGAGCCTGTTCTTCAAAGTAATCTTCGATAATTCGAAATGCGTAGTATATTTTTAGAGTTTTTCAAGTAAGTACGATGTGTGCCTTAAGATGGTTCACTATAACTAACTTTTTTGCGATTTGTAGACCTCGCTCAACTCCAATTTTCATTGTCCATAAGTTAAGCGCTGCAATGAAATTCGCCTCCTCCTCCCAGATATCTCCTTTCTAGCAATTTTTGAGTAAGTAACGATTAAGAGGTGTCACTTATGAGTAAGAGGGAAATGTCACTGAAACCGATTGAAAGCGTTGGAGCAACTTTAAGAAAGAAATTGTCGTATTTTCGATATTTTTTAGGTATTTAGGCCTTCTGATATCGAACCGTGCAACGCAGTGAAATCGAAGTCCAGTATCATACTTAAAAGTATAGAACATAGGTACATACGTACATAGATACCTATATAGACAGAAATAAAATTACGCCCATTAGTTTAGAAAGCACTTGCTTCGCTCGATTATACAAAATGAGATCATTAAAATGTTTCTTTGGGAAACATTTTATGCTCTTTGTTGGGTATTTCGCCGCCTTGCAAATTTAAAATTACTAAAAAGCGAACGTTTCGAGGATCAATCACTTGCTAGGTATGAAACCAATGATACGTCTCTGGTTTGTTTTAAAGATGTATTTTTCCTATTTGTGGCAAATTAACAGGCAGAGTCGGCAAGGCATGTTTGTGTGAAAGTTGTTGGCCTTTAAAGGAGATCACCACGAGTTCGAAGGATGGAAATATCTGTGCTGAACTGAGGACGTGTCCAGTGGTAAGAGTTTGCTGTCTGTTTGGTACCATAGTGGGATTTTTGTGGCTTGACCTGTTTTCACATCACATTGAAACCGCGTGTCGCGAGAGCCATGAATTTGTAGTTTAAAAGTTTAAAGGGCAGAGCTCTGGTAAGTGTTTATTTTGCTTGCATCATTACCGTCTAATTATGCTTTTGTTGGTCTTATTGATGGCAAAACTTGAAATTGCCAATTATGAGGCCTTATAACCTGAGTACCTGCTTATGGATTGTTGTAAGGAGTCTCAAACGAGAAAACCCTTAGGTTGAATTACCCCTCTTTCAGGACAGTTTTGGTAGAGGAATTTTGTAACGGATTAAGGTTGGTGGTTACGCTGCTCTTTGAGGAGGCAAAGCAGGTATTCTTGGCTGAAGAATTGGATCGTATTCGACGGTTAGTTCCATATATGTACATCGGAGATTAGTATAGTATGTAAATGATGTAAATGCAGTACAATCGTGCGTAAATCATGGATCCACCGCACACTGTAAAAACCATAATTAATTTCGTTTACGTTTAATAATTAAACTTTTTGTTATATATTGTTGCGTTGTTGATAACTTGTTTTTATATTTGATATTATTATTTATTTTAATTGATCACTCAAATCTCAAAGGATTGGGTTTCTACATCTTAGCAAATATGAGTGGATGTATAATTATAGGCAATACATTTGCAATTAAGATCATTATATTGGTCTTTATGATTTTTACAAGTAATCGCTTTTATCACCGCTTGGTTAATCAATGAGACCGCTACAAAATTAGATATTTTAACTGATAGGAACAACTTTACAAACATGACGCTTCAACCTTAAAATTACTTGGCTTCTTATTAATAATTACATCAGCGATTACGTAAGAGTGCGTTGCCTAGGTGATTTCACAATCTTAAGTAAATAGACGTCACAACAAAATGCTCGCAAAGCGCTGCTTCCGGAAAAGTGCAAAAACCGACGCCACTTTAAAAATTTCACCAAATTCTATTATTATGATCACTTTTTGACATTGTTTGGTTTCGCTTATGTGAAATAGGACACCCTCAGTTTCCACCGCAAGTCCTACGACGGACAGAGGCTCCTCTTTCTCTCCGTTGGCATGCTGTAACAAGCGCGATACCTTTGAACGCCGTCCGCAGCCTGCAATACTCTAAAACTGCTTACATCTCCCTCTTTACCCCGTCCTAGGCCTCCGCACTACTCAGCACAAATGTCCCTGCTTCCTATTCGTCTCTAGGGCTATGCTAACCTCGCTATTGCTCCAAAACTGCCACAGCAACACAGCTACCACTTGACGTACTACTCAACATTTTTAAAACTCCCGTAGGTGTGCAACAGATCAAGCCAACTTTCTACAGCTTACGCAAAAGACACTGTACTAATTATGAAACAGTGAATTAGGAAAAAATGGGTATTTATTCGCTTTTAAAGGAGTTATTTCTGGGGAAGCCAATTTAACACAGCTCACAGCTTGTCTTCGCTTTCCCCCTCTTCTGTTTTACATTTATTTTACATTGTTATTCATTATTTCTAAGCCTGCTCTGATTACATTTTATGTTGCAATCAAGGCTAATACTATTTTTAATAAATTTTTTTATTAAATATTAACTCAAAGCCAATGCTATTCATATAATTTGCAAAACTTAAATTAGCACATTTCTAGAATACTTTGTAAAAATAATATTTAAAATGCTTTAAATGTTATTAATACAAGTGTTTATTGCAATATACCTGGTGACAATCAAACTACTACCCACGGCGGCAATTCAAAACGGCTTGAGATAGAAATATGCAATTCGGTATGTCGATAGGGTTGAAAATTGTGAACAATTGTAACCTAAAAACAATTGAATGTCGTTTTCGGTTTCACCGGAAATTACCCTGACTTTGTTATTTTAAATAGGACACCCTATGCATTTTCTCTTTTTATGACGCTCTGAACAATTCTACATAACTTTTTTCTAACATACCCTACGTCTAAAATTAATAGTTTTTGAAATAGAGCCGCTAAAATATGCCGTAATTCCTATTTGTTTGTACTTTACGGAAAAACGGAGTAGGCTAGGACAGAGGTAGCTATGGTTTTTCAAGACAATTTTAACAAGTATTTTCAACCCTATCGACATACCGAATTGCATATTTCTATCTCAAGCCGGTTCGAAATGCCGCCGTGGGTAGTAGTTTCATTGTCATCCGGTATATAACGTATGTACATGACATTTACGATATTAATTGCTTATTTCAGTGATCAAAGGTTAATTACGGCTCTGAGACTCATATTTAATACTGTTTAAAAATAGTGACTAAAATTTTAGTCGCTCATTGGATAAATTATTTTTACACTATTGTCCAACACAGATTAGAACCTACTAATTCTAATAACATAATTTACATGCTGGCTCAGCTATTAAAATAATTTTAGTTGAGTCTGGGAAAAATAGACAGGTACGAGAATAAATTGGTCCTCTCTTTTTGCCAAGGAACCACTTGATTTTGACAAGGTGCGAAATTTAATCACTTAATGAATCTACGTATTTATTCTAATCTGCACGTATATCAAAATAGCATTATTGCGTTAATTTTCGGGCTCCTCTCAGCAGCTTTTTGCAGCGATTGATCCCAATGCGATTTGTGTAAGCCGCATACTAGAAGCAACATTTCCTTAAAATACATATGCCAGTATTAATTTTGTGTGGTGTCTGATAGTATTTCGATAATTCTTAACTAATGTTTAAATTTGAGAACCCACTCAAGCATTGAAGTATTATTTAGGTATCTGTGATATTTTCGTATTTGGGTGATAAATTTAAGATTGTATGGATTGTTTGTGAAATACCAGTGATTACGTATCATTGTTATATTCTATTAGTTATCATTTAGAGATGCTAATTTGTTATCATTATATTATACTCATTACTCCTTGGGTTTCATTTGTTCTTCTTCTTTGCTTCCTTTGGAGCACTTCTTGGTTAGTCGTCTCGAGTATCTAGAGGCAAACGTGCCAGATTGAACCGCTTGGCGAACAGCGCCCTTCATATTAATTAATCGCCTGTTAAGGTATGTCAACCCCGACCGATTCGCCCGAATTGGTTGCATGTTCTGGTTGTAGAATAGCCAAAACGTAAGAAATTATGGCCATTAAGTATTTAAATTTTCTTTCATTACCATTATTTAATAGTGTATTTGTTAAAAATAAGCAACTGTTTAGGTATAATGGAATCGCTTAGTCCATATGGATATATTGATTTTAAATTCTATTGCCATAAAAAAACTGGAACAATTTCTGAATCCACTAGCAATGAATTTCCGTTATTCTAGTTGATTAAACGACCTTAACCTACTGTTATGTGAATAATTCAAACCTGTCATATGTCATATAAAATTTTAATATTGGCTACGTCACTACTTCGTAGATATCAATGATTTGTAGAAAATATTTCTCCGAAATTGAAAAGCTCCTGGAAAGTCGAAAGGATTTTCAGCAACAATTAATAAAGTATTAAGGATTAAGACACACTTGCTATTTCTGGAAAACCTTATTCAATAATACGCATGGGATTGACAAAACACTGCTTTCTGAATTATAGAAGCCATCACAGCTGCGAATAACATTGACATGGATGGAAATAGGATTCCAATTTTAGGAATTTTATTTCGTTAACGACGAATGCTTTTAAATTGAATCGAGATAGTTTACTTTCGACAAACAAATGCATATTTATAAAGCGGCGTTTACAGGTTCATATAGCACAAATATTTTAGATTTTTGAAATAGACCAATAGTATCACCGCGTCTTTTCAAATATGGGTTTACTATTTACATTTTTGTCACAATAGTGCACTATAATGATACGTATGTTTGTTCACTATAATAATCAATGTATCGTCCAATTTATGCAGCTATAGTAAAACATGTCTGAATGGCAAGACAAAGTTTATTGATTGTTTTTGTTTACAAAATCTGGTGTTCTGATTCAATGTACCTCGTTAAGCTTCTCAACTAAACAGTCGATTGGTAGAGCGTCGTTGATGTAAACTTAAATTCTTAGGTTGATTGGTAATTTTTGAAGGCAAAGATGCATCATTCATTATCAATAGCCACATTTTGGTGTCGGGGACCATTCCAACAACCCTAAATCTAACTTACAATTAACCGCTCCAAGTAAATCCTCGTCTACTGCCAGATTTGAACCCACGTCCAGCTTGTTGATAAGCAGGCTTGCAACCCACCGAACCACTCCTCGAACAAAATGCAATGGATATTCCAGACCCGCTGTTGCGGCTTTTTGTAATTAGTTGAGCATATTTTCGTGATAGCTTAGATTCTGTCTTACCTAAGCTGCCCTAAACGTACTGTAGGATTATTTTGAACAATTAGCCACGAAATCTACACTACACCAATTTCTTGAATGCTGTTCTATTGTATTCTTAATAAAATTGTGTCAGGTCATTTTGGCAGTTTACAGCAATTCAATTAGTCATTTCAGCTTTAGAGCAGCCTGTCTATATTTTAAAACCTTTTTAGGTATTTGGTTTCCTCGCATAATTTAATAAAAATGATGTTGGACGCCCCTGGCCTCCAAGCGCAATATCTCGTATCATTTTGGATACCCCTTTAGTTTTGTTGTGGTAGCTGTATGTAAGCGCCTCCAATATTTCGAACTTTCAAGAATTTAGCCTGTAGGTGCGACAAGGACGGTTAGTGCCCGGTTCGCCCCAAAAAGTCGCGTGACTGGAGGATTCCGCGTTGGGATTGGTTGAAGCGTTTTATCGAGTCCAGGTGCACTTGATGCACGCTAGCCTCGCGGCAGTTGACAGAGGGTCGAGTTTGAGTAAACTCGTGTGGTGGCAGTCCGTGTTCCTTTTACGTGTCGTTGCATGAATGCAGCATTATGTCGGCTTGTTAGCCCTTTAAACCGCGGTTCTTTTGCTAAGTACGAGGGATTACGATCGCTGTGTTTATACGTGTAACGGTTACGTTGTCAACATTTGCATAACCCTGAGAGGTCAACGCTAAAACATCATTCCGAAAATTGACTCGTGAGGATATCCATCCATTTTTCTCTTGTATCGCATGAGCCACGTTAGGTGCCAGAGGCCCGTTCGACTGCTGTAAGGAATACTTCTCCACCTGTCATTAGCCGAGCCAACAAGGTAATGATCTGTAATAACCTTTGTGTCGCCGCCAATTTTAATTGTACCGCTTCTCGCATTCAAATTGTGCTGCAAACATGATGCCAGAGTGACGTACACTCCTTGTAAAATTTACTGTGGCGTGCCAACGCCGACTTGACTACTATCGCATCTTTTATGTGGAATCGTTTGTGAAATAGTACAGTGCAAGTACACTCTAACAAAAAATTCATTGGTGTGCGTCAACTTGTGCGCCGTCAGCCCACTTTAATGATAGCGCAGTCAGCGCCTAGATTTAATATTGCGTACTGCCAGTTGGTATGTTTGTATGTCATAATACAGGGCGCTCGATTGACTCGTGCCCAAATTCAGGCCTTGTCTTTACGCGTTACGGCGACCAGCCGTTGGGCGTAAGCCTCCGTTCAGCCATTACATCTGGCCTGGGTCTGGATCCGACTCGGCTGTGCGCCGGCTCTATAGACAGTAAGCGCTTCCCCCAGCTGGGCTTAACGATTAAGTCAATCTTTTGAATTACTATACTTGTATTTTGTAACATGTTTATTAGATCACCAACGGAGATCCAATAGATGTATTAACCTTATTGTCTTTTTCTTGATACTGTTGCGCCTTGTGCATGTATATTACAGGGTGACTGTGTCGCTGTGCCACAACAGCTGTGAGGTGAGGCCCAGACGCGGAGGAAAAGCATTCCAGGTAGTTGGTCGCTTCTGCTACTGTACCGTGGCTCTCGAAATAGTAATTTGAGTATTTCCTCGAAGTAGTACCTTGAGTGCTTCTCGATCCGCTTCGCCGTCCAGTTCCAGCTGAGGGTGGAGATCCCGAGTCAGAGCTGGTGACGCCCTCTCTCTAACAGTAACCTACACATATCGCGTAACGCTTGCCCTGTGTCGTACCGGTGTTAACCCCGCCCATCTCCCTGGGCGCATTTCAGCCCTGGCTTTTAGCCTGTTTTATCGATCTCCCAGGGTGAGCGTGCCCCATTTTCTGGATTTGTTTAGTACTCGATCCTCGCCTATCAGCGGGTGTCGTAAGGACAATTTAATACCGTAACAATTGGTTGCATAGAATTAACACAGCTTAACAAAGCAAATATACAAAAACTAACTTTCCGAACGCACAATAAAACACGTCTTTCTTAATGCTTTACTGCCAACTGTTTGGCTACACCAGAAGTCACTATTCTAGGTAAGAGTTTCGATTTGGTAATTTTTGGAAAGGCCACTTTGCTTATAATAAGGAGTGCTAACTGCGTTTGCTTGGCGAGTTATGCGTTCTGTATCTTGGTAGCGATTGTTTTCTGAAAGAAATAAGTGGTTTAAATTGTTCAATAGAAGGTTTAGTATTGTTGTAATACAGCGTGCGTGCAATCAGAATTATACACTTCACAAAATGTCGTGGTGGTGTCGGACACATATTGTAGGAAGTGATTTTTCGCTCCCCGTGTACGTTAAAACATACACGCTTAGATGTTAGATTAGAGTTGGTATTTTATAAGCATTCAGGCAGAGCTTGTGGCAGACTGTTTTTTCGTTTTTTATTTACTCTGAAGTTTTTTTTAACATAAATAATAGTTCTTTGTTGAAATAAGTGACAACACAAACGACATTGGTAATTCTATTGCTCCGCCACGAGTGGTTATTGACAAATGCGAATTTTACAAGAAACTACACTATGTGGAGAAACCGAATAAACAACCAGCCTCGAAAGAATAAATGGAAAGTATTAATACGCAAGAGGGAAGAACTTCTACAATTTTTACTGTGCTTCTTATCGTGATGATTGTAATGCTTGGTTTACGATCCCTTTTCTCTTGTTGTTAAGAGACAAAAACTAGAAGAGATTACCATCGTTTTAAAACTTACAATATCGTGAATCTCAACAGGGCGTTGTACTGTAACAACCCGCAAGAAATTGCGTTTGTAATTATAAGACTTATAAACTTTAAGTTGTTAAAAGAAAAGAATAAATCAAAGCCGGCCCTGCGTAAATTACAAATATAGCGGACGCGAAAGTTCATTTATCAAGAATGGAAAGCTACATTTGTCGTAGTCAGAAAAAGCGATTGAATTACATCCGGTGCTCATAAAGTGAAAAGATTTCTGAGAACATAGAATGCCGATTTGACACATAGCGCAAACCCGTGTGGGATATGTCGAATTCGCAATTCTCTGAGCTCGCAAAGTACAAATCAAAATGCTAGTTGGACAAAACGGGGAAGCCCGAGAAATATACGGCCCCCCACGATGGAAAATTACCTGGGAGGGAACGCAAACCGCGAGGGGAGTTCACGTCCCGGTTTCGAGTAATAAATTAACCAAACGAAAACATTTTTCGGTGCCAATTCTAACTAAATCAAAATTACATCTTTTCGATCTAAAACTAAGTGTGTAGTGCCCAACCTTAAGGAAATCCAGGTGCCAAAAAGGGAACCGTAGGACTCCAATCAATTTTAGCCGAACTCAATTTAATTCAAATCTAAACATCGGTCGCGCCGTTTAAATTGAATAATAACCAAATCGAGGGGAAGTAACCACCGCACAGGAGAAAAGGTCAGACTTAATTGTTGTCATTTTATATTAACTAACTCAAAGGGCCGTCGTTAGATTTATTCTATTCCTTCCAAAACAATTTTAATGTCATAAACTTTAAGCGTAATTCTGAGCAATTATATTTACGAAACTATAGCAACTTAAGCATATAGCCGCTACAGCGAACAACCAGTGTAATTGGGCAAAATTAATACTTGTTTTCCAATATAGTGTTATAATATTCTTTGGCGTTTTATTTTATTAAAAGTAGGCTTTACAACCCCTAAATTAAGAGCAGGGTTCAGCGATCGAGTTATCCTCCGAAGAAGCGAAATTTGTGGTCTAAGAGGGAAAACTACCCCTAAGACCACCATAAGGGTTGCAGCCCCTAACATAAGGGTTGCAATACTTTACAGTACTATAACAAGAAGACGGAGAACGTTAATGATAACGCATCTGTAGTTAGTGCCGTCGGTGACCTTTAGTACTCTACCTATAACTACCATATAAACAAGACAGGGCATGGAGGCCGAGTTAAGATGAAGAAGTATTTTGAGAAAAATTTAGCATCCTTCCTGCCCTGTTGTCTCTCGTGCAGCGAAAAGAAGTCTTCGTTAAAAACAATTGGGGTGCGCCAAATTCTGTCAAAAGGCGTAGGTGAGTGGGATCAAGTTAACGTGATCGACTTTCAATCTATGCGATATCAAGATTTTAAGTGAGTTTTGAACTACCAAGATCATGCTACCCAGTATGTGGTCCTTCGCCCACTGTTACTATAGCGAGATAGCGATAGGAAATTCGTTAATCAAGTGATCAGGATCTTGCACGCATATGTCCAGAGTCAATTATACTAAATGATTAAAAGGCATCCTTAAAATAGAGTGAGAATCTAAAGATCCAACGAGAACGTGGAAAATATGCTAGGTGTTTGGATGATCGCCACAGGCAGTAAGCAATGTCCTATAAATCTCAATTTTGTACAGTTGCAAAACACAGCTCCCAATATAAAGCCGTATATGAGTTTGAATCACAACTTGGACTCATATCTAGTAGGTTGCCGATGGACAAGAAAGCAATCTCAATTATACCCACGATGTCGTCATCGAAGTTCATGGCAAAATTGCTCTTGAAGTTGGCTGTGAGTGTAGTGTTATAAAAGAGTGGTTTAGAGTGAAGAGTTTAAAGAAAGCTGGTTCAGCTTTCTTGAACGAAAATCAGATAGATTATACTAAAAAGCTCTCAAGGAAGGAAGTCATAAGGAAAACGTCAGGGAGGAAAGGGCAATGATTCTTCAAATATCCGTGCGAAACAGTTCTCAACAAAGAAATGTATTTCTTGGTAGAAGAGAAAGCAATGCAATAGCAGATGCCATAATAACTACTATGTCATGTGTTAACAAGTAGGGAAAAATTTGGGTGGCCAAAATTAATAAACAAACAAACATAGCGAGGAAACTTGCTTATATAGCACAATATTACAATCTTTTCAAATGGAAGTCTAATATTAGTGTCTAATTTAGGTCCCGGGTGGTGTAGCTTGAACAAGCGTCCACGTTCGATCAGTAGAGTTAAACAACGCTCTTTCTGGTCAGAACTTGGATGGGAGTTACATGGCTGCTTCTCTCGGCGCCTCGTGATACGGCTGTCACGGAAATAGTTGGTCCCGGATGTCATAATAACATCATGACAGTCGTTAGTGGGGTTGAAAGTCCCCATAAAATGTACAGCGCCTAACGGCTGTTGGCAGAGTACCAAAATAAAAATAAAAAATACTGGTTATGGTAATGTATTTTATTGAAATCGTATGTTATACGTATGCAATACAATAGAAAACTGTTTTTTCTACTCCCGCATGTATATATTCTGTTTTCTTCACAATCTACATAATGGATATGTAGGCAATTGTAGTTAACTGAACGTATATGATTTCATATCTACACAAGGGTGGATATGAAATACACCAATCACAAACCACGTTAGTCGTGATTACCTAGGCAACTTTCATTAATTGTTTGTTTTGCAATGGGTACGCCCTGCTGTGCCCTGTTTGTGGCAAACGTGATTTTGTTGTAAGATATCTTATTAATTAGCGTTGAATAAATTTTCTTTTAATTTTCCATTCTTTTCCATTGATAGGTCGTAGAAAAAATACACTGTACAACTCGAGTGGAATGTCCATATCGCCCTCGGATAATTGAGCACTCCGCCTACGGCGTCGTGCTCAAACTTTATCCTCGTGCGATATGGACATCATATCCACTCTCGTTGTACAAACTACTATTGTATAAATTATAGTGCCTATTTTGTATTATTTTCTGCTATTTGTTGTTCATATTGTTTAATGCACTAAAAATAATTTTCTTTTGTGCTAATACTAGTGCCTATTATTGTATGGCACTTTTTTTGGTTTGTTTACTGTTTTTCAGTACAGTAAAAATGATTTTCTTTTGTGTCAATGCACAGTACATTGCAAAGTAAAAAGTGCAGTAATTCACGCTACATAATATGTCCAGACACATTCGGCCCCTTCAAGCAGTGTCTAAAATAAGTTCGGCACATGCGGTAAAAATGAATCAATACAGCATCTGTCGAACCTACTGCTGACACTTCGCAAAAAGTTCAACATTTCTGGACAGATACTGTGATTATTCATGAGAATAGTGAATTATAGCATGTGTCCAGTGTGGTTACACAATTCGCGACGTGTTCGGACTCTACCTTATATGGCTGCGACATTTACTTAAAAAGTTGGTCAGAAATAGAGTGAATTAAGATGATGCGAAAAATCACATTCGTTTGCCGGACGTAGTGGGGTAATAATGTTTAATATGTATATCCTACGTAATTTTAGTTGATATATTTTAAACCTATTTCTATAATTACTAACTAACTTTGATCGCCTCGTGATCACGCCGCGAATTTGCTATGTACTGTTAAATAGCATACATTTATGATTACATATTTACATATAGATATATCGGTATGAGGAACTGCCTCTTGTAGATAAAATCATAATATATTGCTATAATATTCGCTTGAACGTTAAACATTTTTACAATTAAGTACAATGAGTAACTAACAAAGTTCATTTGCCAAAGGATAATCAACAGCACAAGCATATTTCCTCACCGTAGGGTTTATATATAATTTGTAAATAGTCAAAGTTAAAGAAAAAGTTTGTTTTGAGAGTAAGATTTAGGAGATTCTTCTTAATGATCAACAGTTAACTCATTGTAATTTAATAAGCACATGCAAATTGCATCTTACATAACACCAAGTACGATTCCAGGTATTTCCATGGCTTCCGAAAGAATGTGAGGTTATGTTTGACAAAAAACCAAGCTGAAATACACTTGGTGTATTTTCGCCACACAAAGAGCCAGAAAAACGATTAGGGTCACATGTTAGTTGTAGTGAGCACAGAATAAGACATTTGGAAAAAGTTTGTGTGCTACTCAGTGTGCGTTTTAAAAACTAAACTTGCAGTGTAATTACGGTTAACAAGTATACAAAATAGGGTCACAAGACCAGAAATTATGCTGGAGAGCAGATGGGGCAGATGGGACATCGGAGTTGGCCTGAGTCCATGGAAAGCAGAGATCACCGATAACTCAAAGATCGGAGCCGCAACTGTAGAAGTCGAGGCCAATAGCTAAAGAGCATGTTCCGTGTCTATAATTTGGAGCCCACAAATAGGGGAGATTGAGTACTGTACACATAAGAGCTAAGAGTTCACGTACCAGTTGAATCTGTTGCGGGATAAAAACGCCTCTACAACAACCAAACATGGCATCACGTTGGGCTGCCAGTTTGTTACGAGACCAAACGCTAACGACGACAACGCGCCAGTTTGCCACGGCATAAAGTCCGGGCCGACCGTTTGTTACCGGCTAAATCTATGACAACAAAGAAAAACAATGACACCATATTGAGATGCCAGCTTGTTACATTACAACTGACTACGATACAAACAATGCTAAAAGACTAGCGCGTAAACTAACTCAAATTCGGGAAGGAATTACATAGGATCGCTGCCCCAGCCCGTAACAAAACAGATGCCGGCAAGCATCAGTGGAGCGAGGGGGTTCAACACGAGATATTACAGGGCAACGGCCTAAAAACCGAAAATAAGATCTTAATTGCCAAGGCACCACGAAATTCCTACCAGGAAAAAATGCATAGGTGAACCCACTGAGGAAGCAGCATGGGAACACCTTTTAACTATAACCTTAGCATTGTCCTGGTCGGCGAACCACGTGCCACATCATCGGACTTACCTTTCGAGAAACTCACTTGAGCTTGCTAAACTCCTTTTACAACTGGAAATACGTACACAAATCGCATACACAGCATCAAAAGAAAACAACAGTTAAATACACATGAAATGTATTAGCAAAATTAAATAAATGAACAAAGGTTTAGCACATAAAAGTACGAAATGGGTTAGTAATTTATTTAAAATGCGGTAAACTTGACATGAAACACTGACTCAACAAACAGCAATAAAAAATAGTAATCAACTAAACGTGGCACAATTGCCCAAAACGTAAAGTTAAACAGGATCATGAAATCTGACGGCAAAGAATTAAATTGACATGTTAACAACTATAATGGTTTAACAGTGAATACTACAATGACCGCAACGTTACGCGAACTGTCTAGCACTTCTGCAAAACACTCAACTGCTCTTAGACACTTGAAGACACTGCACCAAAACATCTTCATTGCAAGTTAATGTAACTTTTATCCGAAAATTTTCCAATTAGATTTGCGATTTGTTGCTTATTTAAATTGGTGGCGCCTGTATTTAATTATATTCAGTTTAGTATTAACCTACCGCCCGATGCCGGAGATTAGTTAGCAGGCCCCGTGGGCACGAGAGCATTTTTGGGTAATCACAATTCACTATCAGACTTGCATTGCACAGTACTATGATGGTAATTGGTTTAGTTTGGTGATATTAATTGTTAGAGCGTTCAACGGTGTAACACCATACACAGTTTCTGTAGTTCAAACCACAGTTCGACGGGCCTGTCATTAAATTTTTGACATTCTTTAATAGTAATGGAGGTTTTTTCGAAGTTCTTTCCACGCAACAAGCTGTCAACCGTTTCTTTAGTATGACATATGGGCGTTTTAAGTCGCCAATTTTACTCATATAGCTTCCATAGGAAAACTCAAAACATTCAAGTTAAACTTTGTATTCTTATACTGGAAGTGTGTTTGAAGGAAGTAACGGTCAAATAACACAAAGTATAAATCGATATCAGATGAATTAACTACGGTAAGTTCAATTTGTGTTGGATCTCTATGATAACTTTTTAAATGAACAAATTAAAAACCATAGTTTTTAGTTCTGCGATTTACGTGGCCGATGGTCAGCGATAGGCACGAAATGGTAGAAATAATGGTGGAGGTAGATTGGTTCAGGCATAGGCTCAGAATGGTTTGAAGAGTTATCTGAAAGGGGTTACAGTGAGGTAGACTGGAGTGATGTTGGTAGATTAGCCAACTTAGAAACTCAGGTACTGATGAAAATTGAAGTCTTTTAGTCGGGAGTCACCACTATAATAATGATACGGATCTGTATTCACTATATTAACTAATATATTGTGTAGTTAGCGCAGGGATATTAAAACATGTCTGAATAGTAAGACGATATTTATTGATTGTTTTGGTTTATAAAATCTGATTTGCTGATGTTATTTAAAATGCTAACATGATTGCAACAGTACTAGTAGTAAAATAGCATAAAAATATTCTAATTTTTATTCTCATACTTAAAAAGGGAGTTTTTCATTACAAAATGTCTTGTTCAAGTCGGTTTTAAAAGCTTTTATGCAACACGAACACTTACCTAAACGCCTGAATTTTAAAGGCCTGAATGTAAAATTCCGCTCTCCTTGAGAACTTCTCGAGTTGCTTTCCGAGAAAAGCGAGAGAAATCTTAATAATAAAATAAAACGTTTTGAACATTAAAAAAAAAGCTCATTATGAATATGCAGTAGCAAAAAGAGAGCCGGACTTTCATTCATTTGAATGAAAGGTCGTTTAAGAGTTACTTAGTATAAAGTTGACAAGCTTTTGCACGATACATTTATCAAAGAAAAATGTAATAACGATTTTAAAAACGATAAATAATTTACTTTTGCAGGTAATCCTTAAACAGGAAGCGCAGAGAACAGGTTATTACTTATATAAATGTTTCATGCAGCAGCTGCAGGTGGGAGAATTTACTTCAATTTCAGTTTGATAGTTCTCGTATTTTCAGATATAATATTGCTTCTACGTGCTTGAGCTTCGTACTTCAGTCTAATTTACCTATTTCTATACGTTGAAAAGGGGCTCTGCAATCAAATGGTATACGAATTCTATCTACTTATTTATTAAAGAAACGTACTAACAAAGTAAGCATGTTACTGGCGGCGATGGTTTGTTACACGCCCAAGCCATTGGATACCAATTACACTAAAAACCTTTCGGGTATGTAACCGTAAACGAAAGTGCCATTTATCAACATCGTAACTGTTAGTAATCCAAACTAGTTCAAATAGGATACCGGGGAGAGTCAATGACATTTTGACATTAGTAGTTTTTTCAGTAATAATGTATTAAAGACAAATGATTTTGCCGGTAAAAATGTTTTACGAAAGTATTTTGTTTTGGCAATGTCACAAGACAAACTAACTTGATCAAATTCCCGAGCCGAAGGCTTATCAAAGTTAGCTTTGATAAAATCCCAAGCGAAAATTTTGATTTTTTGCCACTATAAAAACATGTGATTGGTTGAATTTTGGAAAATCATGGCAGTTAATTGGATAATAAGAGATGCGGGAAATAATCTAACTAAATATTATTTGATGCACTGGTAAAAATATTCACATTCAAGGCCTGCTCAGAATCACAAATGGAGTAAACAGGGTATACACATCCTTTTGTTTTAATATAACCGAGCAGGTAAGCCATCGGAGGCCGGTCGAACCATTTGTGCCCTTGTGCCGGAAGGTACGGTACGAAAATTGTTTTCGTCTCTCAGATGTGGCCATTTTGACATAAAAGATTCGCCACCAACACCACCGGCTTTGATGAAGACCGTTCAAACGCTTCAACGATGTTCCGGGTCAATCATTTCTAAAATTGGATAATATGATGAATTCTAACCAACTAACCATTGTACGACAATTGCATTCTATGGTCAAAGTTCAATAATTGGGTAAATGCAAATTGTATGTTTTGAGCGAGAACAACAAATATTAACGTACCGTGATTTGTACCTTTTTGGTTTAGCTCATCAACAGCGTTGACCGTTTATGTACCAAATTGTTACAGGTGACAGACAATGGTGCCATTACATCAACAAGTACAACTGCAGACACGAATGACTGAGTTTTAACAAACAAGCAACTCTCTGGGCAAAAGCTGATGTCCATCTATGTAAGGTAATTTGGTGTATCAGGTGGGACGAAAAGGCGTCACCTATCATGAATTGCTTTCGAGGAAATGCCCTTCAAGCATTTTTTCAGCAGAATGTCCATTAGCATACTGCTAACATTATAAGAAATTCTATTCAAGAGCTGTGTTGGAAGGTTCTTCTACATCCGCCCTATTTCCCCGATCCTGTGTCATCAGATGTCAGCTTTGTCGTTCTCTATTCATCAATATTTGTGGAATCTTTGTTAGCATCAACATGATTCGTCGGATGAAAACCAAACTTTACGACTACTTGGATACAATTGCCTGCCGGCTAGTCAGGAAGACGGCGTGTACCTCTTTAAATACTCGCAAATGATTAAATTCCAAAAGGGCGTCAACGAATCTTTACCAATTAACGCTAAGTGTATCCAGGCATTCAACGAGAATTCGTAAACTCAAGTAGCACAATTTTCTGAAAAGAAAGCTCAAATCACGCACAGGTAGCAGTAACAAAATCAAACCCAGAAGGCTGGTATCACAGTATAATCACAAATTCAATACTATATGGTACAAATTACATGTGATTAAAATATAGGCGGCAAAGTAAAGAGACACCTCATAAAACGCATAAATTTAAAACTTACAAAATTTTCAGTACAGCGACTTCATTTATCGCACACATTAAAATAAGACACAAAGTTACAAGACAATCTGGCAGAGGTGTCTGCTGCGTGGATAGGGAGGAAACGTTTGATGCAGTCGGGTACAAAGTTCGCGCGGCGAATTGTATATCCCGAGCTTACGACGGAATTTCAAACACAAAATGCATGAGTGGAGCTCGGAACATCCGATCACTAGTCGCCAGTAAATATTAATTAAAGGGAAAATTTTACCTGTATGTGTGTTCCTTATCGGGTCCCTTTCTGTGTGCTATGAAATTCATGTAGCTGATGTTCAAGAGGACCGTAGATAACAGGTGTTTTCAATGCGAGTCGCTAGGGTCAAGGTCATACCATGGATGCTTCCACGACTAATTGCAAGGGGCCGAAATGGGGCTCCATACTTGTGGCCCAGGGTGATTTTGGACACGTGCCAAAAATAGGTCAGCCAGCGTTGGATCCGCCGATATGGCGTGGACAGAATTCCCTAATTAAGTTGGTCCAGATTTCTACAGGCGTGGAATCGAAAAACTGCTAGAACAATGGAAGTTAATCGTAAATAATGCGGTAGAAACTGATTAGTTTACATATTTTGTTTATTTAAAAATTAATTTCAAAATGTAATAGAAGCGCTACTTGTTTATGCAGTAACCCGATAGATGAGGACGCAAAGTTCAACAATTTACCGTAACACGCTGGGTATAACCATAATGGAGTGTATGAGCTGCTACGAAAGAGAGACTATAACTGACAACAAATAAAAAAAGGAAACAGCAGCGGCTAGTGTCAAACATCAGTAATAAGTCTATTCACAACGACGACAATAATACATAGAAAATCATTAATAACCCCTGGTTCGTGAACATAGAGCGAACCAATACTTCAAATTGCTAATAATACCAACTGAGGTACTTCTACAAAAATACAGAAATGAGGTTTGCTACTATTGTAATAAAAAAGCATATTTAGAGACAAAAGACAAAAAGAAGAATAAAAGGATAGGAATTATATACAGTAGATAATATAAAGTTTTACTAGTAAAATAACTGCATCTGGGCTGGATTTGTACACACTTAATTAGATTCATGCAACGGAAGAACATAAAACAGTAATAGCTAACATTAGGTTAAATGAAATTGCATTTCATATGGAAGTCGACTCGAGTGCAGTTCGATCAATTATCAAGAAACAAGCGTGAGAAAAAATAAAACAAAATCTTTGAGATTAAAAAAGCATCGTGGAACCTGCAAACGTAGACGAAACAAATAATCAATATTTTAGAAAACTGTTGTAAAGGTACTATCCAAGGCAAAACAAGCTGAGACAACCATTGATAGAAATTTTAGCATAATCTAATTAGGTTAAACGCGGCTTTAAATAATTACATTTAACAATTTGATTCCAAATAAGTTGGCAATTAAGTTAGGATAACCTAGCAACTATACGTATTGAAGTACACATTCACAACAGACCATATTAACTGTCCCAGTGTCTTTTGTGTTACATAGTGCAGTAAAAGCAGTACACAAAAACTTAAAAGTTGTAGTTTTAGATAGCGGAGAATGTGACCTGTCAAAAAGATACTGGTTTGAAGATTTGGGTATTGCAACAAATGGAATGCACAGCATCACTAGCGGTACCCAAAGAACAGTGCCACATTTTTTAGAATTATTTTAACAGTACCCAATAGTTCTTAGAGGCGAATTAGGCGAATCCTTCTGAGATTCAATCAAGTTACAGTTGACAGAAGATGCGTCTCCAGTTTTTCTGAAAAGCAAACACGTTCCTTTTGCATTAAAACCAGTCGTGGAAGAAGAAGCAACTAGTGCAGTTTCACAAGGAATTTTGGACCCACCTGATTATTCTGAGTTGGAAATCCCATTGTTTACGTCGAGAAAAAGTGATGTTTTAGGTTGCGTGGTGTCTACCGAAGTACGGTTAACAAAACATTGCGAAAAACTCGTATCTTTTACCTATACTTATAGAGATGAATACCCTTTCGACACCGGCCACGTTATTTCGAAACTATATTTCTTGCAAGCGTAAAAAGACCTGACAGTTAATACACATAAAGGGTTGTTTCGAGTGAACCGATTACCATTCGGAATTTTAATTGCACCAAGTCTTTTTTAGAGAACCATTAATGCATTATTGGCTTCGATACCAAGACAAAAGGTCTACCTTGCTGACATCATTGTGCACGAGAACAATTAGACCAATCATGATAATAACCTACTGCAAAGAAGCACAAATGGGTTAGGACTAAAGGAAATCAAGTTTTTGCAGTATATTATTGGAGATAAGAGAATGGGACCAATTAAAGAAGCTTCTAGACTTATAAACAAAGCAGTGTTCTTAATTCTTGGGGAAAATAAATGTTTACAATCGATTGGAGAGCGACCGACCAAATATAGCAAAACCACTGCATAGTCTACTATTTAAAGACCAAGGCTGCAGATCGTCTTTATCAAATTAAAAGATTTACAGCGATCAGATTTATGCAGAAAAATAGGTAGAGAAACCGTTTGCTTATTGGCCTCGCAAACGCGGAGTCCAAGAGAAACTACACACAGATCGACAATGAACCTTCGGCTACTTTTTCAGGAGTTAAGAAGCTCGGCCAATACGTTGCGGGGATAGAACTTACAATTATCGCAGATCATCGACATCTTCAATACTTTATCACCCAAGAAGCTAATATCAGCGATCTTATCTCTGAAGATGCTTAAATTTGAATAAAAAAAGGAAAGGCTAATGTCAATCGCTTGAGCTGGCTGCCACAATACCAACAACAATAAATCGCAACCGACAACGAAGAGATGACATCTCTAGGAGAAATATTATTATTAGAATCACAAAATATCCCGATTCCAACCGCAAATCCGGAAGTATATACAAAGGGGAGAAATCTTGAAGTACTTTATTGGATTTTGCACCAATGGCCAAACACCAAACTTCCTAAAGAATATAAACCGTTCCTATGTACGAAAACTAAAATGTAGATCCATAAAAATTGTTTCCTTTGGAGAAATCGATTGATAGCACCGGAAATTCCACAAAAAAGATTTTTGGAATTATTACATACTAATCGTACAGGCATAGTAGCCACGAAACTGTGGGCTTGGAGCTATGGTTGGTGGCTGAACATTTGATAAGGGCATCTAGGATTCTGTCGAAAAATGTAAGACCAGTCAAAAATCATGCAAATAATCCACCAAAAGTTCCATGTCAATCCATTGAAAGTCGATACAATGTCAAAATGGCTTGAAGTAGATACCATGAAATCCATCACATCTAGTAAAACTATTAAAAGTTATAGGAAGATATTTTCAAGATTCGGAACTACTGATCACATTATCTTAAACAATGGACGTTTTTTGTCTCGACAAAGCTCCATAAATTCTATGAAATAAATTTGATATGTTATAGTACAATATCCCCGTATACTCATCGGACAATGAACAAGATCAACGTATGGTGCAAAATACACAGAAAATTCTCGTTAAGCTGGAAGGAGATGTTGAATTGCATTGCAAAATATAATATAGTAAGGAAATAAAGTAACTGATAAATTCATTAACTTCGTTGATATTCATTTTCATGAAAAAATTTCGAAGGAGTGTAGCGATTTTGACCATAGGGAATATTTTCAGCTGATTTTAAAGTTCTTATGTACTTTTTTTATGATATGACATTAGACTTTTTTTTTAAATAACAACCTATATTTTTTTATTATTGATTTCGGTAGTACCTTTTATCCCGTTTCGAACGCTATAAAATTTTCAATATGTTCCATTTGAAAAAAATCGAGAAAAATTATCTTAAAGTGTAAATATTAAAAACCAATGAAATGGGCGAAATGAATCTAGTTACAGGTAGATTAACTTTGAATGGAGTTCTACACCTTTTCCAGTTGTAATTCAGAAAACATCAATTGTCATTCAGAAAGCGACAAATGTATTTCAGATTAATCAAATGAATTTCAGAAATGGTCACATGTAATTCAGATTGATCAATTGTAATTCGGAAAGCGTCAGGTATAATTCAGAAAACGTCAGATGTAATTCAGAAAGCGTCAATTGTAATTCAGATTAATCAAATGAATTTCAGAAAAGGTCAGATGTAATTCAGATTGATCAATTGTAATTCAGAAAGCGTCAGATGTAATTCAGAAAACATCAATTGTAATTCAGAACTTAAATAGTAAACTCTTGAATAAACAACATAATATTTCACATAGTTACCATGTCCTTAAAAAGTTTGGTAGTCATGACAACTAACTGTTTTGGTTTATGTCCTTGTATATTATAATTGTCAAAGTGAAAAATTTTAATAGGTATGGAATTGAGAGATAATTGCGAAATTTGTCTTGTATCTATGACACGGCATTCAATATTACGTACACTTCCGTGTCGCCATTTATTTCACATAAAGTGTTTTGAACTCGGCAATGCACCACAAGTCAACTGTCCCTTGCGCCGAACAGTGATAGCAGGAACAGAGCCTGTTCTGCGAAAACATTACAAACAACACTCTGAAGAAGACAGAAGAAGAATTGTAGAATGCGCCAACAGAGCAGATGACTGGGTAGCTTTGGCAGGTGCGTTAGGGATAAAATACAAAACAGCATTCCACTGGATTCGATTTGGATGGCCTACAATGCTTAGAAAAGGAGGAATAAAGCCTAACATTTTAACTGAAGAAGAAATAGATACAGTAATTTCATGGATAGAAGCTGAATATCACACTACGCTTAAAACAATACAAGAAAAGATAAGACAGAACTTCCACACAGAAGTCGGTATATCTACAATTGGAATCTATTTGGAAGGTAGATTGTTTACGCTAAAGCAGGTACATCGCGAACCAACGACGATGAATTTAGTTGAAAATAAACGCAAGAAAGCGGAATATGTGCAAATTTTAAACAGGCATATTCAACAGGGTAAACAAATTGTTTGGATGGATCAAACCAATTTTAATTTGTTTTGTCGACGAACTAAGGGTCGCGCCCTTGCTGGTTCGAGAGCCGTTCAGCAAATGCCGTCAGGAAGAGGCCCCAATGTTCATCTAATTGGAGTTATTTCAGCAGCAGGCATTGTGGCGATGGAGAGAAGGAGGGGTTCATTCACAGTTGTGTCAGCAAAGGCTTGGGTAGCGAGCCTTTTGCATCGTTGGCAAGAGATGGGTAATGAACCAAACGACTTAGTGGTAGTGTGCGATAATGCACCATGCCACTCCAGATTAGAGACCGTGTTTGATGGTACTGAAGCAACACTGTTGCGTCTAGCACCATATTCGCCTATGCTTAATCCTATTGAGACAATATGGTCAAAGGTAAAATCCTTCGTAAAGTGTAATCTGAGAGTACCTCAAATTGTAGCTCCTGGAATTCAAGAGCAAAGGCTCATCTATCTGGAAGGAATTATTGACCAGGCGAAAAATTCCATTGTGGGGAGAGATTGTGGTCGAGCGGCACAGCATACCACAGTTTACCACGCTGCAGCTTTGGCAATGGAAAATATGCCAGTGAGCCGTTAAAGTGTTGCAAAAGTTTAATACATATATAAGTTTTAATGTGAAGATTAAAAAAATAATAAATGTTTCAAATTAAGGTAGATGCTTTCTTAATTACACTTGACGCTTTCTGAATTCCATCTGACGTTTTCTGAATTACAATTGATCAATCTGAATTACATGTGATGCTTTCTGATTTACAATTAAAAAATCTGAATTACATCTGACCTTTTCTGAAATTCACTTGACTAATCAGATTTACAATTGACGCTTTCTGATTTACAAATGGAAAAGGCGTAGTTGTATTTTGCAATTGTTTTTTAAATTTCAATAAAAACGAATGTGCCGTCAAATGTAGGTAACTAGATTTATTTTGCTGATTTCATTGGTTTTTAATATTTAAACTTTAAGATCATTTTTCTCGTTTTATTTCCAGATGAAACATATTGAAAATTATATATCATTGAAAGCAACATAAAAAATACTATCAAAATAATAATAAAAAATACAGGTAGTCATTTAAAAAAAATTGATGACGTCCTAACTCATACCGCTTCAAGATTTTTCCCTAAAAATAAATATTAACAAAGTTAATGAATTTATTCGTTACTTTATTTCCACACTGTATATATAAAACAGCAGTCAAAGGGCCAATACGAAAACTATATTCTTTTGAACCTGGGGATATGTTTTATTTCGGGACCTTCAGTCCGTTAGAACCTAAGTGGTTAGAAGACTTATTCAAGATTGCACTGCTCTTATAAAATCCAGATGTGAAATAGAAATATTGTCAAACGTCACGTTGATGAATTACGGAGAAGTCACAGAACAACAACCACTGAGATGCGATCTTAAAAAGACACAACTTTTCGAACATATTCTGAATTCTATTTTTTTTAAACCGACATACCCCGTTACTCTGGCCCGGCTTTAATTTTTATGTTTCAGGCCCAGTAGATATCCAGAAAACAGGTTTTATACCAGACCACATGATTGTTCAATCGAGTCCAGAGACGACTGTTGATACACCTCCAGCACTTCACCTCGAGGACCACAAATAGTGTCAAGAACTCGAAGAGCAGGACAACTATTTCTTGATTTTTTGCAACTTGGTCTCGCCACGCCAACCGGGGCTGTGGTCATTTATCGTAGCACAACCACATCGAACTTCGACGTAGACGTCGTTACCCCAGAGAGCGGTCGTTCTCATTTTCCTCCAGGCGTATGAGAGCCCTCTAGCGTTTCCATCATATTCCAGATCTCTGCAAGTTGCTAAAGGTAGACCTTATTTGTAGTTTGTATGTAACTCAGTGCGTCGACAAGTGCGTCGAATTTACGGAAAGTGAATCGGTCATTTTAAAGGTAAACTACTCAAGTTACATTTTATGTTAGGCAATAGGTAAGTAGCTAATCAAGGTACATGCTTTTCAACTAGTTAAACCGGCACTTGCTTGTAGATGTTAATTTAAAATTAGACAGTATTCAGAGTGACTTCACTTAGGATGGTGTTTTAGGTTACCTTGTGCAGATGTAACTTGTGAATCGAGATTTTTTACTTTTACCATATTTGTCATATAATCTCGTTTGTTTTGCTTATATTTTCTTTGTATTGTACAGTAACTAGTAGAAAGCTCCATAGGTATACATCAAAAGTAAGTCGTTGTTGGTCGAGAACCGGCGATTGCACTTTCCGATGGAATTGGTGTCCTTATTTCGTGCTTTTAGGAATCTACCGTTTCCTTTTGGTCAAAAATATGTGGCGCCTCCAAGCATAAATATTCTCCCCTATCATCTACCAACAACCACACCCAAATCTCGAGTGAACTTAGCCAGAGGCACATTGTGCAATGTGCAGGGATAACTAGTTGGTTTCTGGAGGTTGTGAGCATCTAAAAGTTATCAAATACAGATTGTCTGCAGGTACTAGGTACACACGTAACTAGATACAGAGACGGTTTGTTTGTCTTTAAATTTTAAACCGGTTCTGTATCTAGTTACATTACCTTGACTTGTTCACTCCATTGAGTTTTATACTAAAGTGATTCTTGATGCGTTTTAGAGTGAAGATTTTGGCAGTACATTTCGTGGGATTCAGAGATATGCTCCATTTTGTGAGTACTGAATACATTGGTAGCTACTTGTAGTTGCTTTATGGCTACTTCTAGATTAACATGTTGAGTTATAAGTATAGTGTCGTCGGCAAAAAGGGCTAACTTACAGTAATCGGTTATTGAAATATCGTTATGTTAAATAAAGAAGGACCGAGCACGCTTCCTTGGGGTACGCCAGCGAGAATGTGTTCTGATAATGATATTGTTGTATTGATGCGTACTGCAAAGGTTCTGCTTTCTAGAAACTAAATGATTATTGATTAGATGTAGGAGGGGGAGGGTCTAAGTGTCATAGCTTATATACGAGACCTTGAATCCAGATCTTATCGAGTCATGCGTAGGGTCTAGAAAAACTGCGACTTTGTACTGTTTATTTTCATAACCCTCTTCGATACTCTCCGTCGTTACTGTACTGTGGAGAGGTCTTTTCTAAATCCAAACTGGAAGTCCAGCGAGAAATGTAATCTTTGATTTATTAGATTTCTTAAAATACAGGGTGATTCAAAATTAGTGAATCAAACTGAAATGGTAGATTCCTCATGCCAACAGAAGACACACAGTCTATATGAACATATGTACTTAACAAAACGGTTACCTAGATACAGGCTGTTGCTTGTTGCAAAAGCGAAATAATTGTTTCGAGGAATTAAATTTTGGTTTTGAATTTCGTGCACCGCATTAACAATTCTTGCTAGTAACTGGCCACGCGTATTGATAGTCATGCTGTACACTATTTGTATGTGGCCCGAACGACTTATCCATCTACCAGGGTAGTTTTTATTGAGCCACATAGTTACTTGTTTGCCGTTGTGAGTTGATACACTGACCTGTTGCAACCACATTTCATGACGTAATTGAATAGGTTGTAAAGGCGGTTTTCAAGAAAATCTGCGTACAATTGCATTCAAACGATCATGTAAAACTTCAACGCCCAGGAGGTGATTATTGCCAATTCCGGCCCAAATGTTTATTGAAAAACGTTGTTGAAATCGTGCTTCTTTAGCCTGATGTGGATTTTCCAGTGACCGGACATGATCACTATGGTTATTGTTAATTCCATCTCTACAAAATTGCTCCTCATCGGTCCATAGAACAGTGGCAAAATCTCAAACGTTGATCAGCATTCCTCGGCTGAAGAACTTGCACACTTTGTAAATCGTATGGGTGCAGGTCCTCTTGATGAATTGTCCGCCATAGATTGTGAGACACCTAGTTGTGTAGCGATTCGCCGCGTACTTGTAGAAGGATCATTAAGAATGGTATCTATAACATTTTCTTCATCTTGACCACCATGCAGTTGTCGAACTCCACGAAAATTACTCAATGAATTTGTGGAGCCCATCTCTCTTAATTGTCGAAATGTTCTTGTAAAAACTCCATAGGATGCCTTCGATTTGGATACCTTTGGCGGTATTCCCTAGTTGCACCACGTGCGTTACCGTCACAGTACCCATAAATAAACACCATATCAGCATACTCCTATGAAGTAAACCCCTCCATCAAGTAATTAACGTAGATAAGTTTAACAATCAAAACAAAACGATTATATGGTTATTTAACCAACAAGTGTGTTAATAAAGGTTATTAATAATCGAGAGATTTTAACGCGTGAGCGAGTGGAGCGAGCGAACGCCTTAATGAGCGAGATTATTAATCACCGATTAACATAAGAGTTGGTTACAAGACTTTTCCGTCAATCGTACGTTTATTAAAATCCATCAAATATATTTATTAGTTTTGACATTTCAGATACATTTGACATTTAATACGTATGGTTGCCGATGCCGGAGCAATTTTGCGGCAATTAAAATACTTGGCGGTTGGTAATCCACCTCTGTTGCCGAAGGATGCATTGAGAACTCGATAGGTATAAAATACAAACTGCCACAAAGATATTGAGCGAAGCGTTTACTAATGTAAATATTTATATTATTAAATCCACGGAATAATTTAACCTTTAGTTTTGACATTTCAGATACATTTGACGTTTAGTACGTATGGTTGCCTATATAAAATCATTGCGAAAACGGGTCTATTAATGCATAATTTTTTAGACAAAATCATGCATTAATGAGTCGATATATAAACGATTGACGGAAAAGAATATTTATAAAACACAAATGATATATTACTAATAAATGCACATTTTGTTTTGGTGAACTCATGGCTGCACTTAATAATTGGAAACAATTATTTCGCTTTTGCAACAAACAACAGCCTGTATCTGGTTAAGAACATTATGTTCATATAGACTTTTTGTCTTCTTTTGGCATGAGGAATCTACCATTTCAGTTTGATTCACCAATTATGAATCACCCTGTATACTGAACCTATGGTTTTTCCAGTTTACTTATGTTTTGCAGTGTTTACATCAATATTAATAAACAAAGTTCAAGTCACGTTAGCTGAAGCTCGTTTCTACGTTACTGTATTCCAGTGGCGTAGCACAATTTTTTTGAAAAGGCAACTTTTCGTTTCTAAATTGGTTATTTTTATAATTTATTATCTATTTATAGTGGCATTATGAAGTATTTATAATTTAGCTATGCCTTCTAATTTGTTATTTCATATTACTCATGTTTAAAAGAAAGCCTATGTACAGTGAATTTATTATAACGCGCAATGTGGCATTCCCGTGTTCATAAGGACTTCATTGTTACTATTGGTTTGTAAAGGTACGCCACGCCATTTGTAAATGCGTTTATTTTAAAATGCAATATATGAACCGTAATTTTATTGAAAAAGAAGCATCAGAAAGAACAACACACATACTTGCTGTAAACTGAAGTCTTTATACTATTTGATCAACAGAATTCCTTCTCCCGTACAATATATTACGTTTTTAAATACTCAGTAAGTTTCCATATTGTATTTTAAAATAAATGCATTTACACATATTGCGCGTTATAATAAACTTCCTGTATGTTTTCAGAACTCGAAAAATCAATGTAGTGTTTTTTCACAAACAAATTTAAAAAGTATAATTTAGAGTACACTTGTACATTTGTTGCACTTTAGATGTGGTGCTAATGACCTACTTAACAATGATCCAAATAAACAGTATTTAGGAAAAAAGTAACTTTTTAGGTATTCTTTTACGCACCATCATCGTCATTTGGAAATTGGGTACTTGCCTGTTATCCGAACCCAATTTTCAAACGCTGCTATTAAGATGAATTTTTGGAAATGTTAAAAATAATGGTTACAACACACAAAATCCAGACCGAAACTAGCAAGCTAGAAAGACAGTCATTATCTTTAAACCGTGAATCCCTAAGGGACCACTCATCTGGATGACGTCGGTGTATCGAAATTAGAAGGGGCCCTGAAATTGCATTGATTTCAGAGTTCTAAAAACTTACCTTACACATTTTGAGATTTTAGCACTGCATATTCCAGGCTTTCTTATTGTAAACTACCAAACTGAGAAACACGCTTTCAGTTTCAAGTCTTGCACAGTTTATTGTTGTAGTTTTGAAAGCAGCCCATTTAACAACTATTCAAATAAACTGACAACTCGTAGATTATGGAGATGTATTTCCAGTAAATGTTGTTCAATAGAGCAAGCAAACGTCTTGCACACTGCATTTTGAAACTACAAAGAAGCGATAAGAACTTTTATAATAAAATGAATTATTTGTAATAACAAATATGGCTTTGTTGGCGTTGTATTTGTGCGTGTGCGTTGAAATTAATGTAGATGTGGACGGTTCGCCGAACACAAACGCACACAAATATTTTCGTGACGAACGACGCACGCTATCCATTGCCCAGTCGGCTTTTACATGAACTTCAAAGAGATTTGCGGTGCAACGTTGTGCTGATGTAGACGTATGTTGGTAGTGCATATATGTGTTAACGTTGTTTTAATTTTAACTTATTTTTAGAAATGAACTTTCTAACTTGTAGAAGGAAATTATTAATTATCCATGCCTTATTACCTCATTATTAGTAAAAAAGAAATATGCGGCCGTTATTATAATGCACCATTTAATTCGAAAAAATTAAAATAAACTCAATAATAGGAAAGACTTTACTAGATGACACAACTTTATCAATATAAAATGGCGGTAGCGGCTTGTTAACGGCATTAGCAATTGATGAAAGCACTGTACAATTCCGCAACGTTCTTCTATGTCATCAGGGGATATTAAAATCCTCATTAATATGATTGGGCCAAAAATCAATAGAATAGATTAAAAATGCCATTGATATTTAGGATTCCACAACAATGTATGCTTCTGGTACTCTTGAATAAGTGCCAATGCATTTTCGTTGTTCCATTCCATCTTCTGTGATTACTCTTTATTTCCACAAATGTTGCAAATATAACTTACTAATAATAAGAGAATGCACAATGCTCCGCGCTGCAAATCGATGAACAGGTGGATATCGACACACAACGCACAACACACGTTTGTGCGTCGAAAAAAGATGCCCCTCCATTAATTGCGTCGAAAATAAGTGTGCTACATTTTGAAATACAACACACAACGTAAATATTTATTAATGTGTACGCGGCTTTAGAAAACACAGTCTGAGTAATTTCAGCGAACTACGAACTCACTTAATGGATTCTCCGCAGTTTGGAAGCTTGTCTTTCGCTAGTTTCTTGTTGGAAACTATTATACTAAGAAGAAACTCTTTGCTTTTAGCAGTGATTTTGAAACTTCAAATACCACAGAGCAACTATTCAAATAAATTTAATTATTGCTAGTAATGTTCGCTATGTATAGTAATTTGTTATCTAGCATCACCTCCTTTCAGAAGATTCATTTGCATGATTGGACCGCTAGGAACACAGTAGATTATATAGTGATTGGAAACTGTATTTTCAGGGGTAATATAATAAATAGTATGCCTACTAACGATAATTTTTTGATGAATATTATAACGAAATGATATCTTAAAAAAATTATAGATTATTAGGCGTACTACGAATTACATTTAGGAAGAGAATATAATGATTTAAAATATATAGAATATGAAGCATAATACTATTTTATTGTCTCAATGCTAATGATCCATTTTTGCCCGAAATACACTTTTTGTAGCCTTTTATTCTTAAAACGCACAACCTGATCTCGAAAAATCAGTTGACATTTATAAATTAGTTCATTTGACACGGGAAACAAAACCAAGTTAGCTCTTACCAAATCGAAAATCGTGAGTGGCTATATTATCAGTATGGTAGGCGATCCTATTGGCCAATGTCTTCAATTTAAGGGATGATGATTGGTTCAAAATTTAAGGAATTATATTCTCGTAAATATAATGTTAATGGACGAAAAATTCTTCTTCTTCTACATTCTATTACCCCAGACACAATTCAGCTTTGTGTAGTAATTTGGTATGTAATATAATCGGCGTTTAGAAAACAGAATCGACGTAATTTAAGAACTTACTACACGGCAGTGTTTGAAAGCTGTTTTTTCAAAAAAAGACAATTAACAGCTATTCAAATAGACTGACTTAATTATAGTAAGAAAGACAGCGTAGGGAATTTTTTTTCCTCAAAGAATTTAGGTATGCATAGTAATTTATTATACTTATGTTGCTAGAAGCACAATTTTTATTTTGGTAGTTGTTTTATTGTCGCGAATGTTTTGTTAGATAATGAATAATTTATTAGGAAATTGTTTATTTGCACATTATGTTGCATCATAAAAAATATATCTATTAATAACACTTAGTTATCTAATATCATCCTCGTTTTAAACACAACATCTATATCATTCCAGTAGCCAGGAACAAACTTATTACAATTTGCAGTTTGTTGAAGCTACATTTTCATAGATGTTGTGTTGAAAATAGTCTAATTTAGCTGTGCATAGTAATTTTGTTGATTTTAGGACGCTGTAAATTAAATTTGTCATTCTACAGTTTTCAGAATGATTATTGCTTTGTGGAAAAAGTCATTACCAGCAAATAATGGCCTAAACCTACGCACTTCACCACTACGTTTGATTGCAGCATTTCGAACTCCGTTAAGTGTTTTTTTAAATTAAAATCTATTATTTATATTTCAATTAATGTATTGCAAATAACGATATTTTTGAAAATTTAAGTTTCTGTTCACCACGTTTTAAATGCTAGTAGGATTTTCCGATTCTGTCACTAAAATACAGGAGATACAAAAAAATAACTACGTTGCTCTAAATTGCGATTTCTTAAATACTTCATTTAATAGTTTACAAATATTCAACAGTAAAGTACACACGACCTTTTAATTAGCGAGATTATTGACTTTCATTTTTTTATTTAGAAAACTGTCAGTTATGATTAAACTGGGTAATGTTTTTTAAACGTTGAGCAGAACTTTCTAAAATACTATTTATTTACGTTGTTTGTATGCAAGGTTTTGTGTCATAGCTACTAAGAACTCTTAAAATTAGCATTATACTATTACTATTGCTACCTTTAGATATATCTAATTAAGTTCAATTTTGTTTAATAATTTTGTTAATTTTAGGTATAATTATATCCATCATTGAAAAGAAGAAAGACCTTTCAAGTGGTTACAAAGTCTGTTAACTATGGTTTCTATTTAATAACTGTAAGTTATAGTTATATCCCAGAAACAAAACATAAACATATAAATACATATTTTCTATCGTACTTATAAATTACTAAGAAGCCGCTTAGCGCAGTTGGGTAGGCGCTAGGCTTGCATTAAGCAAGTCCTCGGTTCGAATTCCGCGGGGACCGGAATTCTTCTGCAGCCTTGGCAATTGGAATCGAGCTCGGTGAGACCATTCACAGTTGGGCACTAAATTAACTGTGCTCTACTCAGAACGACAGACCTAAGAGATAGAGTGACAAGGTCAACACATCACCATGACACACACCTCGCACAATGGTTGCTGCGCAAGCTCAAAAGGCGCTCTGCAACTTTGTATCCCGAATGTGGGACAAGTTGAGCATTGTACCGCCAGACGCAAGCGCATAAAGCACAATACATACATACTTATAAATTGCTACACTTTTTTGCTGTACACTTTTTGTGTGCTTTTAATACTAAGGAAAGTATAGCGGGGTGAATATTTTGCATAACTTTATATTTCTGCATTTATCTAGTGCTCCATAATTTTTTTAACCAAATTTCTCCCACATTTAGACGACTTGTATCTAGTATCTAACCGACTCTGTAACTCATTTAGTTTCTGAGTTCAACACACTGTATATGTATTTGCGCTGATGAAGTTTCTAGCGGGGTATGGGACATTTGAGGGTGGTAGTTAGCTCCATTAGGACTACTCTGATGGAAACTTACTTATGTGTACCTAACATTGTGTAGCAAACTCCAAAACTAATATCAAACACCCCGGCTTCAAAACGGAATATTCAAGCGCCGTAATTTGACGATGCAGTATCCATAGTAGAAAATATATTAAGGATAATATTGTTAATCGATTAAATACTTACTTCCAAAGGCAACCCAAAAATACCGTTAGTTTAACGCGGAAGAACATATATAAAAATATTACAATTTTTAGCTAAAAAGCTAAATTTGTTAGATTTTTTGTAAGCGTTAACTTCTTGTCTAAGAACAAAGACTTTTCTAAAAGGTTTCCCGTCATTCATTTCTGCACACTTAAATGCCTCCCGTCTTTTTATCGTGCGAAATCCACTATTTCAGCGGTGATTATATCGTCACGTTTTATCCATTTACATTCGGAATTTACGTTCCTCGAAGGTGAAATTCACTTTGACTATGCTGCTACGCAGGATTTGTGCTCATGAAAGAAATCAGGCTAACGTAATTTTTTGATAGGTTTTTATATCAGTAGTCTCTAAAACTAAAATTCGTACATGCATTTAAACTGATCAATGAAAATAGTAATCTGTTTGACATATTGAAACAAAATGGCTCTGATGGGTTCTATAACTGTTCAATTAATGCTACTTTAAGAATAAATAAACTCCACATATCTAGCATACAAAATAAATGCAAAAAATATATTTACATGTACGTTTTGATGTATTGGCAATGGACTGTTACTGAGTGCTACAATATTTATACATATAATTAATTAACAAAGAGCGAGTTGCTTTTACAAAACCTATAATACTGACCGTCGATGGCCTCGTAATTGGATTCAATGTAATCTGTCTTGAATGCAACTAATATGTTGAGTGACAATTATAGCAGAAATAGGCAGTTCCAAAACGGTAATGTAAATTACCACCAATTCGAGAAAAGCCATATGAAGATTACATTTTCTAAAGACTGTGAAAAGGGCACAAAGTATTATATAAGTTAATACAAAAAAGCATTATTGCATTACAGATGCCACCCTGATATCTAATTATGAAGAATTTGAAATCAAATAAATCCTCAGTCACTTAGTTACAATTCTAGTAGTTATGAGAACCTACCAAAGATTATCTTGTTACGTGTTAAAAGCCTATTGTATTAGCGTTATTAGTTTACGTTATATATGGCAATGAACAGACGATTAATTCGTAAAACGCAGTCGAAGCGTATAAAAATTAATATTCCAGTTGCACGGGTTTTTAAAAAAGAAAAGAGGGTAAGAAAATAAAACGGGTTTTTGTTATCGAATCGGTGACACGAGAAAAACGTAGTTGTGCATTAAGGGTTTCCTGGTAAAATGTGATAAACCTGGGATTTTTCGTTCTTCGTTAATGGTATGTTGATACTAACGAAGCGATATTGAGGCAGATTTTAAGAGGGGTACAATTTTCCAAAGGAATTAGTTCAAAGTCATTTTGACTGATTAAGGAACCACGGAAATCGTTGCATAGTTTTTGCTGTTATTACAGGGTATGTATAATTGTTTTGGAACTACCTGATTCTATTTTTGTTATTGGAAATTATAGCGACAAGTTCGGAGCGACTTAATCGTATTAGTTTGAAAATATCTTCCAACGGACTTCACTATGGAGAAAGAGTCGTGCGATTGATTGCGGTCAGCTGACAGCTGACGTTTAGCGGCTATCAGAGTAAGCGTTTAGGAGAGCAGATCATCCTCTTGGTCAGTGATACATGCTGGTTAAGCGTCTGAGAGGCTAGTCTTCAATTTCGCAAGCGTAACGAATATAGGTAAGTGAATTAAAGTTAAAACTCATAATTGTAAACTAGTTAATAAGTAACGTAATCTTAAATGGGGTGCCCCTTTTGATAATTTGAAAAATGATTAGATAAGAAATTGAAGCTGACAAACTTTTATAGCGTATGATTTTTGAAGTAAAATTTAGAAGGCGGACCAAATGGTAAGAGAAAAGCTAACAATCTGTTAGGTTAATTTCTATTCTTAACTCCTCTTATGAACGTTAGATCTGGTTCATTTTTGATCCTGTTTGCAACTCTAAACAGCGCCGCTGTAACCCCCCCCCCCCCTCATATATGTGGGCGGCTTCCTATGCCATTAACAATGCACGAGTAGAAATGAATCTTCTCAATTGGGAATTTCGTCTTTCGATCGGTAATCGAGTGGTGTCAACACGTGACCCCATCGTGTTGACGAGCGAACTTGTGTCCCGTGGCTAGAGGCGACTCTGGCGAAGCCGTTATTTCTCAGTACTTGAAAATTAATTTGATTGAGATGATTGACTCCCTGCGCTTTGATAGGATAGGTTCTCTGTAATTGTGACGGGGTAAATAGCGTAAAAATTGGGAGCCCCTCCCTTCTAGTATTTTCTTCAACCGTGTTAAAACGAAGGATAAATCCTAGTAGCTTCCTAATAAATTACGAAAAATAGAGGGTGAATGTTGTAGCAAGTTGTCAAGCCAGTTCATTTTCGAATCGTAGTTTATAGATATTCGTTTGTCCGCTTCCGCTTTTCAAGACAACTTGGTATCAACCCTGCCCATGTAGTAACGCTGCCGTTGCCAACAACACCGCCAGTTTAATACCCCCCCCCCCTCTCCAGATCTGTAAACAACGCCGCACTCAGTAGGGGTAGTTCTTGTAATTAAACCAAGACGTCCTGCATTCAACCCAGGTAGTGTTTCGCCGATTTCGCACAAAATATAGCTCCTTCATTGACGTTAGGGGCACTACTTCATTGCAAAAATAATTAGCGTCCTCAAGCAATTGCTTTTGCTTGTCGTTCTAATAATTAACTACTCCAGAATTGACTGGATACAAATATAGCTATATAATTTCTACCCACAAAAGGGAGATTTCGACAACCTACATCATCAATCAAAATTTACAGAACTATCTGGGATGGCCGGCTTAGCCCAATTTCTGTGAGCAGCGTTGCTAATATAAATTAACCTAACAGTTTCTAATTTTTATATTGGGTTTAAAAACCTACGTTTAAAAACATTGGAAACCATTATTATTTTATTTTTATCAGCAAACTATTCTATTCTATTCTATTTCTATTTCTCGATATCTTTATGGCAAGCTTATCTTTACCCATCAGCAACTAGTAAGAATAATTATTCGACTGCACGTTACAGCTTCGTTGCAGAGATCATACACTTATGTAGCTGCTAAGATATACAATAAATAACAGGAGTGTTAGATACTCGTAATGTAGAAAATAATTATATCCCTAGCCAATCAATAATTAGTTTCAAAAGATATATATTAGATGATTAGATTAATGTTTCTAAACTGTTCTGTAAATTTTTTGGTATAACGCCTCTTGAGAATATAATTATCTGAACTATCTTAAGTAAGGTTTGGTGTCACATTTTTTAAATCTTTTCTGATAAGGGTAAGTACGTTTGTACTACTTCCCTCGTCTAAAAGACGTAGGAAATATTGTAATCGCAAAAAAATCTTCACGTTTCAGGGTCCCTAGATGACGAAAAACAGATTTTTTGAATTCTTTCTGTCTCTCTGTTTGTCTGGCGTTAGTATAATTGACAAACTATTTGTTAGAGGAAGACGTTATTTTGCATGCGGATTATACCCATTTCTGCATATTTTTGCTTTAACTCAAGAACTAAAACTTAAATGAAAGTAATATTTGGCACATAACTCAGGTTTTTACCCTTAACGAAAAAGGGCATATTTTGGACCCAATACATACAGAGTGAGCACCTTAAATAAATAAAATGTTGTTTATTTTTGCTTCAACTGAGAAATAGATAAAAGTGATAATTTCCACATAGCTCAGGCTTTAACCTTCACTAAAATGGGAACCAACAAATGCAGAGTAAACGTTCTAAAAAAAAAGAAGGGTCTATAATAAATGTATGGTATTCAAGGTAGGCATCTCACAGATCGAAGCGGACTTCGGTGGCCGCCGCAGCGAACGCCTGCTTTACTTGCGGGCCATTGCGCCGACCTTTAAAATCGCATTCGTATACTCTTTCGCAGGTGCTGAATTTCCAATTCCATCGCCATCTAAAAATTGATGTAATTCGCATTACGAAGCATTTTCTTTTATTGTTCCAGTGTTATTAGGAAGGTTAATATATTTTTGTCTCTAGCTTTTTTTAATTTTTAAAATTTCTTAGTGTCACAACGTCCACTTACGAGGGAAGTTCTGAGTGAAGCCTTTTTCAGATTTGTTGTTGTGTGAGTGTGAGTGTGATGTCCGGTCAGTTGTTGTAGGGCATATGATTAGTTGTAATGTTTCTATTGTAGTACATTTTGGCTGTATTGTTTTCAAGTACTGGAGCAGATGTCCGCTGGTACCAAGGTTTATTTGAATGTGTCAGTGTCTATTCTTTTGGAAGAGTGAGGTGGATTTGTTTGCAGACGTCATGTTTTGTGTATATTCCGTATTTACTAGTGCACTGCAATCACTGGTGTATGCTCGCCCTATCAAATGCGTTCTATTGTGTCTATTTGGGTATTGAATCTTCAGTATCTATCTATTGTGTTCTGAACTTTGTTTGATTTTTATAATCATATCGTGCATAACAATTATAAATCCTTCTGTTTCTGCATATACGTTTGAAATTTTCAGGTATCTGTTTGATGCTATTTTATCTATATGTGGTCATGAAATGTGATTAATGTGTGTTTCGTGTAGTGTCTTGCTTTTACGGTTGTCTATTATTATTATTACTTATACCCACAGCCAGAGATAGGTAGAGATGTGTCGTTAGCCAATCTCAGACTCCTCCGAAATGGCGTTGAGAGAGAGACAGAGAAAAAAAACTGCGCTTAGTAGTTGCTAGTCTACACTATCTACATCTAAACCAATGGAATAGTTACAAATACGTGTAGTTCGGTGTTCAATGACACATATATAATGATTAATTATTCTAACCTTCCTCTGTCTATTTATATCAAAGCTGTTATTCTCATATGAGTTAGGTTATTTACTGTAAAAAACAGCTTTTGTAAGAGCAACTTTACTGCTAATTTTAAAAAGAATTATATGTATATTAATTATTTTATAGATGATATATACCTTAACTTTAGTCTGTATTTACCCCACTTAACGTAAACTATATATTGCTTCTCTTAAAAAATAACGTTTTACCGTTTACCATTTTATTAATTGTATTTATTGCGTGATCGATTGTAAGCTCGTACTAGTAATTTCATCTCAGTCTTAGTTTTTGCGTGCATTTACACGAATTGTTTACAATTAACAAACTCGTATTGCTTTTTGCGTTGCCATACTTCAACATTAATTCATCAATGTGTGTATACTGAACTTTGCATTTGGTTTTTATGTAATATTATTTGAAACCAATTATAATTGGCTAGTCAATAAATTTCGAACCATCGGTTAATTAAATAATCGCAATACGCTACTTGAGATCAACTTTACAAATTATAAACTGCCTTCTGTAAAATTTACTTTATTCAGTAATTGTGGCTATCATTTAAATAGAACGTAAAGGTCTCATGGTGGATGTTTTTTCCTTTTGCCTTAAATAAACAAATGGCTTTCAATACTACAAATGATAACTACCGTTTTACTTTAAAAACACATTATTTTGAAGCATTTTGTGTATTTTGCCGCCTTTAGAGGCCTTTTTCAGTTTATATTTTATTTCAATAATCTGAGTTTTGCTTCTTTGCGTTGTAATTTTTGGTTATTAATAAAGAAATTTTGTACGTATTTTAATTGCAGCAGTTGGAATAATTCCCGCAATGCAGATAAAAGGGTATCCTCAAATCTGCAGTTACATTTGAATATAAAACCTGTATCACTCACTGTACGATATGTTCGATTGTTCCAACAAATTATGCTCGACTCTCATTAAACTTTAATAAATAAAGCTCTGTGTTTTAATGAACTGAAAATAATGAATACATCTCAGTCTGAGCGGAAAAAACATATAATGAGAAGTGTCAGATGGATGCTCTGAATAATTAATTTATCCCTTTTTATATCTCATGTTTTCGCTCGTGTATTCCTAAACAGTTATAAAAATAAATTCATTCGTCCGTTTGTCAAAGAGGGCCTGATCAGCATTTGGTGCTGAGAACTGAAAACTTGAACAGGCGGTTTTACAGATCACTTCCTTGGTCGTGCTACCATATACCTATATGAATGTTATATCACTAACACATTGAAATCAATCTGTCACTAATATTTAATCCGCAAACTTTGGTGCAGGTAAACGATACTGACTCTTGCGTTAAAAAGATATAATAATATGGGATATATTCAAAAGATGTAACCATAAAATACAGTTGTGAAAGAAATGCCCAGAACTAAAACTTCTAGTTATATACAAAGTATATCAAAACACTGTATACTAACTTTTAGCAACGCTTTCTAGAGCAAAAGAAATCGTTTTAACTAAACGTATCTATATCTAATATTAAGAATTTTTCTTTATCAGTAATAATAATAAAATGCTTTGAGGGATTGATTTCACAAAGAGAAACGGAATATCAAACATCATCATAAGGCAAAGGACTGGTCTCAGAAGCGAATGGAAGTGGGCGGATTATTTGGCTCGGATGAATGACAACAGGTAGACGAGGAGAATATTGGAGAGATGGCATAGAAAAGATAACTAGAAACTGGATAAAGAAAGTACAAAGCAGAAAAAGTGTAATTATTTGTAGGTAGTGAAAGTAAATGGGTGTGTTTGTCAATTGGCCAAGTCATTTGTTAAATTTTCAGATCTAGCGGTTTCTTTATAGCTCTGCCATGTGTGCTTTCTTAAATCCATTTGGTTATTCTGTATATTATCCAATTTGTCGGAGAGGCCATGTCGTCTTAGGTCAAAACTCCAATATATCTGTTGTCTAGGCGACATACCTGTGGGTTAACTGTGCCCCAGGTCTGTGGCAAGCCTTCCCGTTGCACGAGAAGAATCTTCAGGGGCTCTGAGGCTCTTTGATTTTAGCTTCTTCCAAGCTGTATGCTCGTTTTGCATTCATGTCGGTATTGTTGATACTTAGTTAGCTTTTCCCCCGTTAATCAAACTGCAAATTAATGAAAAAAAGTATGACCTTCAAAACTAGTTGTACAAATTACTATTAGACGTTATCGTAGATAAACGTCACTTTTGACACTAGCAACTGTGCAAAAACTTGTCATTTTGACACAATTGTAGAAAATAGTATATTACGTAACAAGAGTTGTAAATGGCATATTACGTACGACTGGAAAAGTTGCGCGCGAACCGAGTAGCGGTAAGTGCAGTAATTCCAGGAGTGCCTAATTGCTTTACAACTCCAGTTGTGTACTATACTTTTTCTACGACCACACTCATTTCATTAAATGAAAAATAATTGTTTTATTAGCTGTCAAAGTATTACGGTCACACCACCTTAAAAATTAGGCCGCTACAATCACAGCTCTGCACCGCTTTGTACAAACAACAACTATAAAATATACGTAACTATAGTAACCAAAACGAAAAAGCATTGTCACTACCAACATAATAAGTCACTAAATACCTAATCGTGCGATCGATCCACTTTATGCATGCTGGACGTAAGAATACGCTTACACAACTCGTAAGTTGTACAATTTTTACTTCCCTCGTATGGAAGACGAAGGAAGTATTGTAATCATCAAAAAATCACCTTCCGAGATTTCTTCAGATCTTCACGTTTCAAGGTTCCTAGATGACGGAAAAGAGGTTTTCTTAATTCCGTCTGTCTGTCTGTCTGTCTGTTGGCAGCATAGCTCAAAAACTATTTGTCGGAGGAAGACGATATTTTGCATACATATTATATATATCTACCTCGCATGAAACCGGTACAATTTCATACAAATATATACAGGGTGAGCACCTTATAAAAATAAAATTTTGGTTATTTTTGAGTTAGTATTAAAATAGAAGGAATTAATAACTTTCACATAGATCGGGCTTTACATTTGCCGAAAATAAGACTCAACCGATACAGGATAATGTCATAAAAGAGTAAAAACGTTTAAACAATAACACTGTTCTGTTCAAGAGAGGCGCGCGCCGGACTTACTTCGAAGAAGCTCGGTGGCGTAGTTGGATGTATCGATGCAGATGCGATCTCTACGCAGGGGTGCGGTTACGATCGCTCTGCAGATGCGGCGGGTTCAAACCCCAGCAGGATAATTTTTTTTATTTGAAAATGTATTTAATTTATTAGAAACGTCAAGATATTTCTACTCCTAACTTAATTTGATTTTTAAAATTATTTAGTGTTCAATGTCGACGAGGGAAGTTCTGGGTAAATATTTTTAGAGATTTTTATCACTTGCAGTAGTGGTCGTAGAAAAAATGATAAAATCGCATTCTATTTTGCGATGTTTTTTTTTTATCAAGGCAAACTTGTTATTTAATGTAGTAATCCTAATTTACATTTAAACTACTTGTTATATTTATCGTATTTTCTAGATTCCATCGTCGATATTTTGTATGACACATACGTATAGCACCATTAGTCGCCCGCGGATCTTAAATTCTGCCAGGTTCGTACTTTTGTGGTAAATAACTGTTTTAAATATTTAATTTCTAACATTTAGTTTAAGTCATTCACTTTCTGCATACCTATAAATCCGTTCGTAGCACCATTTCTACACGATATTATTTGTTAGAATTCAATTTCTTCGCGTTTTCCAATTGCCAATTCATTTCGTCTACTCGTGTTTTACATATACCTAAACAAGGCCTTTCCGTTTTCAGTAAACTCCAACTGAATTGAATTTGAACACATTCGTATATTCAGCTTTAAGCCTATTTCTTGAATTTGAGGCGTATTCATTGAGATATGATTTCATTCCTGCAGATGTAGACCTTAGGGTTTCATATAGTATATCTTCGATACTAAATTAAGCTTTTACCCTTACTAAAATATTTTGAGCTACTGTTTGCATTAAGCGGTCCGTTTTGGAAAGCATTCGACGTAGGTTGTCTATAATTATAATGGGGATATACCGTATGTACCAAAAGTTTTGGGAAGAAGTTTGAATATGTATATTTAATTAAAATGTAACTGTATTCAAATAACGTTTAAAACATGTTGATATTACATCCAATGTGACATTAATTACTACTGTATATAGTTGCACACGTTTCATTATTTTTTCGACGACTAACATCGAAAGTAGATTTTTCTCACTGTCATTTGACAAACAGAAAGTTGACATTTGCCGCTGAGCGTGCGTTTTCATCACTTTGCCGCTCGCCGAGCGTTTTGGGTTTTCGCGTGAACAAAATAGGTAGCTACGTCCGAATGTTTCCTTGACAATGCCCGTCATTTGTCGAAATAATCGCGTCACATGTCTAATAGACTGCGCGAGTAATGTTAACTTGATTGTCAATTAATATTTGCAATAAAATGAAATATAGGCCACCTCGGTGGTTGAGTGGACTTGTTGTCTGCTTAGCAACCAGGTGGACGTGGGTTCAAATCTGGCCGTACCCGAGAATTTTCTCGGAGCGGCGCGGGATTTGAACTCATTAGTTAAGTTAGATGTAAGTTGTTGTGTGTGTGGTATGTTTGCATGCGGGAGAGCGTAGTGTAAGTCGCGTGCGGCGCATTACCTCCGTTGCACTTCCCGCGAGGTATGAATGGTCCTCTACACCGAAAGGTAAAAGAGGCTATAGATTATGATGAATGAATAAAATGAAATATGATATTTTCCATTAATAAGCAGCTTTTGAATGATTGCTGGTTTCGGCTTTGCCTCAACCAGCAATATTCATGCTCAAGCGGCAAGAATGCACTTTCAGCTCTTAACATACAATATACTATTTAATCGCCCGACATTTTGCAGTACCATTTCGCATAAGCTCTTCGACCGAATTAGATGAATGTCACAATCTTTTGAAATATTTTCCTTACTTTGTATCCCAGTCATTGTTGTGCACTTTTCTGATTAGTAAAGCCCAAAAATCTTTGATAAGTCTTGCCTGAGGAATATTGGGTAGGTTTTGTTATAAATGGAACATTGTGCTGATTCAGTTTTGTGGCTCGGGATAATAGCATGAATCCTTTTTTTATTAAAGTTACTAGATCAACATTTTACAATGTTATACATGGTTTTTATTCACATAAATTTATTGACACGGAGAAGATTGGTTCTTCGAACTTTTAAGTGTTATTCACTATCTTCGTTGTCGTCTGAGCTTAGTAGGAGATCTTGGGGATGTTATCTTTTGAGGCGAATATGTATGTTCTTATGACCCAGCTGCTGGTTCACGTCATTCACGTCACTTTCGGTATTGTGGAGATTAGAAAGAAACGATTTTGTTGTTTTCTAGATAAACTGCCCAATAAAGTTGATTTCAAGTTCTCTGCCTATTTTTTGGTTGCGCACGAACCATTGCGCATTAACAGCCGAATCACTTTCTTTTGGAAGACTTAAGTTTTTTACTTCCTTTTACTATAAAGGAAGTATTGGAATCACCCCAAAAATTCGAAATTGTGTTTTCAACAGATCTTCACGTTTTAGAGTCTCTTGAACGCAAAAAACATGTTCTTGTTCATTGGGTTGTCTGTGTGTGTGTGTCTGTGTGCTTGTGTGCGTTGTGTGTCTCTCTGTGAACAGAATACCTCAAAAACGAAAAGAGCTATGGCTTTGAAACTTCATATATAAGTTTAGTGTACTATCTAGATGCTACAGCAAGCTTTTGAAGAAAATCGCATAACTCTTGTGATTTTTCAGTGTTTTTTTCGATTTTTTCAAAAACGGCTCTAACGAGTTTTTTCAAACTTTACATTTTTAATGTGTATTGATGTGAGACAGGTAATTTTCCACTTGAATACCTCTAAAATGGGGTTCGTATGTTTTTTTTCCAATTTTTTTATTAACTCATATTTTAAATAGAACACCCGGTATACTATTAAATTTTTTAATTTAGCTTAAAGTCTAGAGAAAATTTGTCTTTTGAACTAACGCTCTATTTTGTACTCTTTCTGTAGAATTTGTAATTCCTGAAAATCTTTTACAAATGCTAAAAAATTCGCGCATTCTTTTGAAGAAATTAATTTAGATACAGAAAATCTTTTGAAAAGAATTTTGTAGTGATAAAAACTATGTGTTAAAAAGAACGGCTTCTGTGGAGCAGCTCGTTATCATTTTAAAGGATTGGGCAGGTAACATGAGAAGGAGGAGTGGTTCTCACTATAAGGAGGTAACTGTGAAAACCATGTGGAATGTAACAACAAAACAACTACAAGGAAGATATCACCAGCAGTATGGAATATTTATAACCACATTTGGTAGGACGAGAATCCCTAAGCAGTTGCTCAATCCAAACATCACTACCGCTTTAGTCGTACTATCGGGTTGGAACAGGCTATGAGGACCGGCTATTTTCTCCCAACTATTAACAGTTCAAAAAAGAGTATCGATGTTGCATATGTGCAATTACGATAATTATTTGACTATTACATTTTTCGAAGAGTGCTTACTTTTTAAGAAAAGAATATTTCTAGTGAATACTGTAAAGAACGATCATTGAATACAATAGAACACTCAATCCTTAAAATTGTAGCAATTAATCACACAGTTATTGTAATTTATAACAACTGGGGAATTTGAGCTGTTTATGGAAAACATTGTTTTATTTCCACTCGTCTTCGACTTTTACATTTTGAGATTCCTATCCATGCATCTTTTTCATGATACTAAAATGAAATTTTTCGTTTATTCGTAAATACGATCTTTGTAACACGGCGTCTTTTACCTAGCTACACTTACTGAATGATCACTTTACTTTGCCCTGGGTTCGCTAGCTGATTCAGTAGGTATGCTTATGAGACTTTTTTTTATATTCGCAGAGTGACTAAGGGAAACTAACATCAAGATATTTCCCGTTGACACCTGTAACGTTGTACTCACCAAGGTACATATGAATGACCAGAAAAAAGCCAACAGTTTACATTAAAGGCATATAATCTGTGAACAAATACACACACAGGAAAATACATATAAGTACATGCAAAATACAGTGCTAACACGCTACATATATAAAAATGGTTTAATCAAATACGTAGTTCATTAATCGGCGCAAAGTTAAATGGCGTGCACTAATAAACTGAGCGCGACGCTGTGCCTTCTTGAACGGCGCGTAACTAGACACCGGTTTTTGAAGATAGTGCAGGTACATTGCGATGACGTAACTGCGAAGCTCGATCAGCGAGTAATACCCCATTTTAACAGCCCCGAAGGTAATTAATGGCTCCAGATGTTGCAATAGAATTTCACTTGCTCGGTGAATATAGCTAGCAACTAACCTTGTTTGGATATTCCCGATGCTCTAGCCGTCTGCTAAGGCAGGTGCTCCTCCTATGAGGTTGCCACAATAGCTGTCTTCTAACCAGGCTGCAACTGCGACAGGATTTGGCTCCTTTTGGGCACTGGTTTCTCTTTCAGAGGCACAATGGGCCGACGGCGAATTATTTCCGGCCACAACACAGTATATGATGCGCTGTTTAGGGCTGTTATTAGTCCTCTTCCTGTTGCTGGTAATTCACGAGCTCGGTCAGCAAACTCGCAATGACCCGCACTTGTTGGCAACCTCGGTGCGAATTCCCTGATCCGCACTCTTCACCCACTGGGCCGCGAATGCCTCATACGCGGAGCTTTGGGTCCAATTCTACATCTTGCAGGCGTCCAGCCTTCATTTCTATCGGCCGGTTAATTCCGTGCGAAAACTGCACTGTCAACAAATTCCGACACGAGCTCGCGGCGCACTACACTTATAGTTATGGACAGCGTATACATTGTATCACTCTATATTACTAAACTACTTGTATAAATACAAGAGCACTTACTGTCAGGCTTGTTGCTAATTAGCATATAATAAATAGATTTTTTATTTTTTTAAAACTTTATTTTTATTTACAATTTGCTCTAGTGAGAAATAAGTAAATTTGGTGATTTTACAAGATTGGTACGTGATGGGTGCTTTCCCAATAGAATGCCCCTTTAAGTATTACTTATGCATATATACACATAACATTGATATACAATAATATGTAAATCAGTATCGGTCTTGCAGGTCTAGAGGGTTGTGTCTTTTCAGTCTCCGGGTGGTATTGCTGTTGTCTAACAAATTTATAGCCAGAGTGTTTGTGTGACTTCCAAGTCGAGTAAGATATTTTGCACTCACGCACTTCAGTTCGTCTTTCACTAATTTTACACGCAAGTCGCGATGAATGATTTCATTTTTTACGTACCATGGTGCATCCGCAATTGATCTCAGAGTTTTAGATTGGAATCTTTGTAATATTTCCAGATTCGAGTTACTAGTAGTCCCCCATAGTTGCAATCCATATGTCCATATGGGCTTTAGCACAGTTTTGTACAGTAGTACCTTGTTTTGCAGAGACAGTTTAGATCTACGTCCTAACAGCCAGTTTAATTTGGTTAACTTCAACCCCAGTTGTTTCCTTTTACTAAATATGTGTTTTCTCCACGTTAGTCTGCGATCAAGATGCATGCCCAGGTATCTGACGACTTGTGATTGTGTAAGTGGGGTATTAATGAGGGTGACTGGAGGGCATGTCTCCCTTCTGAGTGTGAAGGTAACATGTGTAGATTTGGCTTCATTTGCTTTTATGCGCCAGATTCGTAGCCAATCTTGCACTTTATTGAGACAGCTCTGTAATTTTTGTGATGCGGTCGCAGATAATAAAAAGATATAATTTGAATAAATACAGGTGGCGTGAATTGACCCATCTCATCTTATGGGGATAATCTCTGAAACCTTTAAGTGGCGGAACAATATGTCCTCGTTATCTAAGAATTAATAATTAAAATTAAAAATAAACTAGGAAAACTCAACTTTTTAACTGGAACTAAAAAAACGATCAATTTCCAGTGCTTGACATTGACGCTCTCGTCCACTTGGAAATTTCATTTCGACCGATGGTCACATTTTTAACCAAATATGAGTGGTTTTCCAGTATGAAATTGATGTTAAAAACAATCGACCTGACTTAGTGTTAGTTTCTCTTTTGGACGAAAGTTTTCCAAGCAACCTTAAAAAAGAAATTCTTTAAATGATCTCTTGCGATCCTCCTTGCGACGTTTTAGAAGAAAATGGATGTTATCAATTAAACCACTTATATTTCTCTGTTTTCAATTAACATTATCATTACGTACCGCAGTTTCTTTTTGAAAAAAAAATTGTTGCCGTATGATTTTTCAGTTTAAAATACAAGGGCTTTTAGGAGTTTAATATACTGAGAACTAGTAGAAGTCTCTTAAAAAATGTTGTATCCACACTGAAGCACAAAAATATAGCTTAGAATGTAAAGGTTAGAAAAAATTAAATATTTACAGGCGTATACACAGTTACATAATTAAAATGGCACAGTAAAAATCCGCGGTTATACGTATTTCAGAGAAATTTCAGGCAATGTAATAATTTTACCCTTTGATTTAACATGTTTCTAATCATATAACAAGCTTAATTCGAATCTTGGGCATTTAGGTTTGCGACAAGTGGAATCTCCATCCGCTAATGGAGAATGAGGAATTGCGTTATTGAAATCCTAACGTGGCGCAATTTTCGTTTGAAAAGCCTATAAATAAAATTGTTGAGTGTTGTCGGGTGGAAAATATGAAATATATAATGATAAAGCTTATTTTTATACCATGTATTGATAAAAAATATTAAATGAGAATGTAATAAATGTTCGTCGTCATAAAGTGTATTACAGTTTGCAAGAAATTGGAGATTTGTAGCATATAAAAAAATTATTACGCGAGACTCATTTCCGCTGCTGAAAAGGAAACATTCATTTTGATCGGTCATTACTTCACATCATATCCAGAACAACATGCACTCCAGAAATGTTTTTGGGTAACTTCAGCGAATACAATTATCGCAGGCTATTTACAAATTCAGCGGCTTTTTGTTGCAACAGCTCAGCAATCTCATTTAGTCTAGGAGATCTTAGTATTTTCATAAGTTTGGCACTCTTGAGCATAGTACCAAACATAGCTGGTTTTGCAAAAAAAAAGAATATTTAGTCAGTTTATAATTAACCTGAACCACTCCTCCAAATTACAAAACCTCCGTTGTGTTTGTGATCGACAAATGGGCGTTTAAAAAAAATAAATTACAGTGTAAGCCAATATATTATTTTAATTGACTAAATAATAAGTAAACTAACTTCAGACTTATACACTATAATTTGAAAATATTGTATTATTTTATTGGGGAAGTGTCAAAATCGCTAGATTTGTCTTGTGTATTGATTGGATAATATACCCTGTGTTTTATAATTAGTTTAAAAAACGTCAGAAATATTATCCTTTCTTGTTCTTCCTGTTCTCATATAGGATCGCGTCTGTTTTTTCTTCGAATGTTTTCTTACTATGGGTTTAGGTAATCACGCTATTCTTTTCGCGGTCTCCCTATGCTTCTGCAGCCCGTTGGTAATTTGTCCCTTGCTATTCTTACTATTCTGTCATTTAGCATTCCGATAATATGTCTATTTCGCTCTTTTCTTAAGTTACCCATTCATTGAGGCTTTTTACGTTGCTTATTTGTCTTAAGTTCCTACTACTTCTTTTGTGTCACTGGTTCTTTCTGTAATTTTGGAAAAGATCGTTATCTTTGTTTTATCTATTCTAATTTTCGCTGTGTACGTCATTATGGATCTTAGCGTTGTTTTGTGTACTACCATTAAACGACGGGTAGCACAGCCCTAGTTAGCTCAAACTCTCGGCAGAATATGGCGTGAATAAAGACTAGGCAGCGGTTCTTAAAGTTATCAATAAAATTTACTAATGTTACACGAACGGGTGCCAGCCGTTATTCACAACAAAACACAAGTTTAGCTATCAAATCAAATCACCACCTACCTTGTATGCTTCTAACTTCACAACCTAAATCTCTAAAAAGTATCTAAGTATAGATAAACAAGAGATATATCAATGACAGTAAGTAAATTTTATTTCACCAAATACTGCCACAATTAGTAATATTAATTAATTTACAGGTGAGCGGATGGCCCAGTGAGCAGATGCTCGCCTTTCAGGCGGCTGGCCCTGGTTCAATTCCTGGTGATTCTTAAGTTTAAAAATGGTGGGCTCTCCGGCTACAACGCTAATACTTGTGGTAGTCGTTAACCCCTAACAATGGAAACTCTTCTCCACTTTCGACGGGCAAAGCTAGCCACCTACCTGGCCTAAGGGCAAAGAGGGCTCATGGAACCACTTTGTAGTTATAACAGGCCATTGGGCTATAATAAGAGAAAGAAGAAGAAGAATTAATTTACACACGGCTCAAAGGACCAGAAATAGCATTTAACAAAACTGATAAAAGCTTAATTCGCTACAGCGGCAAATAATAATCACTGAAGTCAAACCGAACTCAAAAGGTCACAATTCATATTTATAATTAAAATTCGAGACAACACATTTAGCAAAACACAAATTATACTGTCAAACAATTAATATAATTGTAATTTAAATTGGGAACATATCTGACAAAACAACAAATTAAAATTTAGCCTGCCAGCACACATCTTAACGGCTAAGCTGATAAAAGAACGTCCGATCGCCGGCATGAAAGCTGATAAAATTGAATTGAAACGCCTAAAGATCAAGGTCGCATAAACAAACAACTGCTTTGCAGTTTGCACAAACTGGATGCGTTGGTTTAGTAAACTCCTGATTGAAACGCAACTGCAACTTAACAAAACTTATGAGTTACTGAATCCCCGCATGCTTGATAATCAAACCAAAGGCCTTTGTTAGATCGATGCATAACCTATCGCTAGCAAAACTAGCTTTATCGTCAACTCAACGCTACTCTCTTGCCATGTACTGCGTGTGCCGCACAAAAGATATGCCACAGGAAGAGAGAACCGTAGAGATACGAACAGCTCGCTTTTTAAGCGTGCCCAAGAGGTTGCTTATAGCAAACAAAGATTATTGTCAAAAAGCAAGGCCTACGCTCGGTAGGTCAATGCGGCACTGAGTATTGTAAAACTTGATTATCTTTAGCTTGCAATACATGTAGTTCTCAATATTTACCTACTTTGGATGGTAAATGGCTGTAATACATCCTGGCTGGTTGTTTTCAACTATTTATAAATTTATATTGCGATGGTATTTAGCCCTCAAATCGGCTCTGATTGCAGTACAAGCAAATAACAAATTAAATCATTAAAGCACAGAGTTGTAATAATGCAAGCATCTGAGAAAATTCACATAAATTGCCAAATCATAATAACACTGGTATAATTTGCCAATGAAATTGATTGTAATTGAATAGGCACAGAAATATGGAAGCTCAAATTCCGTGTATTGGGTTTAGCAATGTAATTTTAATCGTAATATAATAGATTTGCACAAACTAAAAACCGAATCTAAATTAATTAAGAATTGGCACAAAAAGTTCAAGTTAGACACAGCTTAAAAATGGAAGCGTAGAAAGTAAAGTCATTAGAGAATGAATAGCAAATGAACATTTTAATAAAAGGTAAGAACAAGAATGACTAGAAGAATAAGGCAAAGAACATAGAAAAGCCAGGCAAGTCATTTATTACATGAAAATACAAGACTTGGGGTTTTGAAGAGATTGAAATAGCAAGAAATTAGATGGAATTCAAATAAGCAAGAAATTAGACAATGTTGGTGGATTAAAAAACTAGTCAGTGTAGTGATAAACAATGGGCATTTAAGTGTTATAAAAATCAAGTGAGTGGCACATTAAAAAACGTTGAGAAATGAACAATTCCAAAAGACAATAATTTTAGTACATAAGAGATTGTAATTAACTGATAAAATTTTGTTAAATTAGATTATAAGTTATGTTTTTGTACCTGGTTGATTTCCTACAATTCAAATCTGTAGACAGTGTTTTGTCAATTACGACAAGGGATAGCTTTTGTTCTGAATAAATTGATGAAAGTGCTTGGTTTTTACTCTATCTTTAATGATAAAAATTTAATAGAAGGCATAAACGTATAAAAAATTAAATAGCACCATCGTAATCAGCGAATTCGAGTGTATCAGCACAATTGGAGGCAAGAGATTCCACGCACTTGAGTTTTTGCGTTCCGAGGCGACTTCGGCAGTTGGCGAATTCCGGCAACATCAGTTTGCAGCATCGTGGGAAGGCATAGAGTGGCAAGATTATTCCAGCAGCACCACACAGCAACCCCCAAGCCCACAACAGTCCGAGAAGCCCGCCAGGAGTACAGATTTCAGCCAGATCTTCAAAAGGGGGCCCGAGATGATACAAATGTGAGGTTAGTGCATTGTTCAATTTTGATCTGTGCGATCGGCGTGAAAATTTGGGCATACCTTAATTACGACCTGGAGAATAAGAAAATCATAACAGTTCCTGTGGATGGCGAGGTGTTTTCCCAGGATTTTCAATCAAAATCGTCAAGTGGAGCCCCATAAAACAAACGCAAGGTACGGCGTCTTTTTTTAAAATGCACCAATAACGATCTGGAAAACAAAAGATTGCCTAAACGCTCCTTGAAAGCACAAGTATTCAAAATATTACCGTAAAATTTGTTCATTTAATTGTTAATAAGTCAATTTCACACGCGAGCTGAGATAACGAGAACTTGGTGCGATAGAATTGACATTTCAGTTTAACAACGGCACATTACGCCTACATTTCAGGTCAATCTGCCTACTTTTCAGAGGCGTACCGTAGAATTTTAACTTGGAAAGTCAGGAACCCAACACCCGAGATTTTGAGTTTTAATTTCATGTCTCTATTTAAAATTGAGCTAGCGAAGTTAGGAAATCAGATGAATGGATTAGAAAAAGGGCAAACTACCATAAGAGTAATTCTCAATTTTGGCGTACCCAACGAAATTAATTAATCAGTTAGTTTGATTTAGCAAGTGGTAGAATTAAATTAAATATTGTGTGGTGACGCTTTCTATTTATCACATTAATTATAAACATACAAATATTATACGATTAAGGGTCATTGCAATATAGATGATTTTTGCTGCTATTGGTATTTGACATAAATATTCTACAGCTTTTGTTCGCTATTCAGTTGAAAATTTTCTGATGAGGTTGCGCTGAAGACACTTTTCTGTAATAAAAAATATTTTCCATTCACATCGATTAAGAATAGATTAAAATTATACAACACTTTGGACTGTACCAGTTGGCCCAGTTGCAAATAATAGATTCAAGTTTTAAGTATAATAAACCAATTTAAAAGAAAATTTAGGCAGTAGAGGTGGGTCGCCGGTACGAGCCTCTGGTTTCAGTCCAGAAAATCTAAATACAAACCCCAGCAGCCCCTACGCCCATAACTGCGATTCCCCAATCCGGCTTTGGCAACCGTCCATGTTTAACTGCTAGGTGATATTGTAGCTTTATTTTTAGGAAAAATAGCCATTAGCTGACTACGATCTGAGGTGGGATTCGACTGTGTCTACTTCCACGGGAACTGGTACTCGGGCGAATTCATTCTCAGGTCTTTTGCGTTACACCTTTTTTTGCTTCTCTGCTCGATGTAGTTTTGATCGTGTCTGATCGTCCCGATGTGTCTCACGAAGGTGCATACTTTTCCCTGCCTGTGGTAAAAAAACACTTTATGAATATATTACATAACCCTATGTGTTATCCTGCAACCCCAGGTAGTGCAGGCATTTGTCAACACGTATTACAGCGATTAGGGTCAGGCATTTCAATTATTGTAATCGATATAAAAAAAACTCATGGTTTAATTGATTGCACTCGTAAGCGGTAAACACCGATTAGCGGCTTCCTGATGTAACCTGTATGTTTATATAAAATGTGCAATAATGTATTGCCCACCGATTACCATTCGTTTACTTTGTAAACTTCTTAGAAGACTGTGTGTTATAAGTGATAAACAGCATTATTTTCTATGAACGCTTAACGTTTGAGGGGTCTTGGTCTACGATCGTGTTCGCGAGTCATCTTAATCGATAATTTATTGAACTAATTCATGATTATGAATTGAAGGTGTTTTTATTACTTCGCTTTATCAATTCCGTACGCTCGTATCAAATTGGAACTTTTACTTGCCCGAATCTCATATTCTATTTAAACATCGATAAATGATATAGTGATGTTAACAATTTGAATTAAAAGTTGCTCGTGCGTTCACGAATGTAGTGTTATTAATGCCTTTCTGAATATTATTATCGTCACAATAAATAAATATATTGTAGATATTTAACACTAACTATTTTTTCTTCTTTTTTAGTCACTTCTTATATAACACCAAGTACCTTAGGTCAATTTGTTACACATTCTTCGTGCCCATCTCCAGAATTCTGTTTGAGGTAGTTGTTCAGAATACTAAAGGTTGCGACGTCGATATCGGACATATTAGTTAATTTTACAAACTTTTGTACAAAATTTGCACCCGAAGAATTACGAGTGAAACAAACTCTGCGGTCATGACATTCTGGAAAGAAGAATAGAATGAAGCATAACCAGTAGAAAAGTCTATTTCAAAGTTTATTGCACCTAAACGTTTTACCTCTCTCATTAAATAGTCTGTAAGTTCCTACATCAACTTCATTTTAATAATTATTGTCGGTGCAGGTATCACATAAGTGTATTCACATACTAAGTTTAACACTGAAATGAGGTCGAAACAATGTTCTTTATGTTACTTATTTTAAGCCCTAGTCGCGGTCAGTGTGAAAAATTTGATGATTTAGTGAAACCTCTGGTGAGGTATTGTGTCTATCGTTTCTTTAAATTACATTTTGTACTGTGTCTACCAGCGTAGAGAAAGTTTAAGGGCAGATAGGAGTTCGAGAGTCGAGCTAAGGAACAGGGGTGTTCAAGAATTTGCTGTATTTGAAATATTTTATTTATACGTTTAAAAAAAAGTTCGTCTATAGTCAACAATTAAACAATTTTTGTCATGATAAATAAACATGAATTTTGTTATTCACAAGTGTAAGGGGAAAATACTTTTGTTACTGTTTACGGCACCACCTAGTGTTAACGCTTGTTATATAATAGAAATTTCATTAGAAAAACTTCCCCACGAAGGGGTATGTGTAATGTGTATGGAGCTTAACTTGGGATTTGGATCTTATCCCACTTCCAAATCTTTCAAAATGCTTACTTAGCTGAAAAACAAGCGAAACTGAATTGCTCTACAAATTAAAATAATACAGGATATTTCGAAAAGCTCTAGTAAGATGACATTCATAATAATGCTAATTTAATAATTTAGGTTATTAATTATGTTGACCGCCAGATATATCTTTGTATTTGTGAAAAAACCCTTTTAATGAGCTTTTTTGACATTTTACTTCATACCCCTAATTCAACTGCTTTTCAGATATGAAAGCATAAAGATTAAAAAGCAATTTAACCCACTTAAGATGTTTTACATCAAGAGATAACAAACACGCTGTTATAGTATATTACATAGCAAGTCGCGAAAGTCATATATTGTTATGTTATGTAATGTTAAACAATCGCCAAGTCAATGTACTGTAACGGTGCACACTCTGGTTACCTGTTGCTTGTTTATAGGCCTACGTTGTGTGATTTTTTTACTGTTTTCGGCGGGTGCTTCGACGACAGTTACAGTTACTTTAACTAGGCTTCCGTATTTACTGTTTTCACTCCGTTCGTATAGGGGCTGGCGACCTCCAGCTTTTACACCAAAGAAAACAACAACATGTCAAGCGATGGTTATTTATTAGGACAAAGTAAACAGTACACTGTGCTTACAATTATTTGCCTAACGCCAATGGGCCGTTTGCCGACCGTAAACTTGTTACGAAGTGCGTGGTGGTGTTAGTGTGGTAGTAGAGAGACAAGGAGTTGTTACGCAACGCTCACTTACAAACAAGACCAAAGAGGAGGCCTTGCAGTGCCAGTTGCGTGCTAACGAGAGAAGTGAAGGCAAAGAGTTGTTAAACAACGCCCACCTGCAAACAAGGCCCAAAGGAGAGGCTTTGCGGTGCCAGTTGGTGTGCTAACGAGAGAAGTAAAGGCAAAGAGTTGTTAAGCAACGCTCACTTACGAACAAGACCAAAGAGGAGGCCTTGCCGTGCCAGTTTGCGGGCTAACGAGAAAAGTAAAGACAAGAGTTGGTGTCTAACGTTCACCGATTAACGAAAGTCCGAGCTGGACTTCGCAATACCAGTGGCGCTACACCAAATAGAGTAAAGTGTTAATTAAGTGCGGAGTTGTCGTGATGTTTTGTGTTACTAGTCGAACTAGCATCGGCCCCAGGCTTCGTGCTTCTTCTGCTGCCCTTTCCTTCTGTGCTGAGTGTTTTATGCAATCTTCCGCGGCCCCTCCATCCGTTATCTTGGGCGCTCCGCCAATGAGAAGTAAATTCTGGATTTCGTGGCTATAAGCGCGATTATAATTGGTTATTTTCCTTCCAAAACTCACGACGGCCCTTAATCCTTTCTGTTGTGGTTTTAAATGCTTCTCACGACCCCCTTGACATGTGTTTCCTTTGACCGAAAACGTACACTCATAAATTTCACGAACTAATTTAGTCGGCGGTTTCTAAGCTTTTTGACCCTTAAGTTTGCCTCAAACCCCGGGTCATAAATCTAACATAGGAATTTTCGATTATGGGACCGGGGCGCGATCAACAGCTGTGAAGGAATTGTGTTACAACTTGCAAAACAAAACGAAAGCTTTCGTAATGTCATATAATTCCAACTAATTTTATACATAAAAGATATTTATAAACTACGGATTATCATTATCCTAGAACTAAAAAATGCCTGAAATAAAATGAATGTCTTTCCTAAATAAAATGCCTGGAATAAAATCAATGTCTCCTAAATGAAATGCCTGAAATAAAACAAACGTACTTCCTAAAATAAGCTAGATAAAATTTTAAATAACGTGTCTGTAAATACGCGACCCTCACAGTACTATTAGGCAAACAACCTAATACTCAGGGCACTTATATTAAATTTTAAAAATGCAAAACTTGCCTGTCAGTGTCTTAGGCTAACTAAAATGAAACGTATTTATTCCTCTTTAATAAAATTGTTAATTGTCCCGTTCTATATTTTATCAAATTGCAATAATCCTATGGGCTTGTTCCGGCAAAACACAAGACTGATATCTCAGGTTAGGTTCAAATTTGAATTTTATATTAAAATAATTCTGTAGGATATTTAACTCAAATACTCAAAATTTCAGTACAACTGCTCTGCTCATTTCAATAATTTATAACCTCACAAAATTGGCTTACCCCACAGAAGGTTCGCGGGTGCATATAGCGTTTTATTTTGATATGCAAAAGCGAAATTTGCAAAGAAACCACAGGTAAACTGAATCGAATCTCCCGTCTAACAACATCTAACTTGGTTTTGTTTCAGGTTGTGACGTAAAACGACGCGCTACTATCTTTTGCCTTGGCTTCCTGTAAAAACTGCAAATCTTGGCATCAATCGCATTTTCTAGTGACGCCACGGGATTTTCTGGAACTTGGACGTATCTGCATGCTCGAAAACACGATGAATCTTTTCAGCAAGGTGTGTTCTCGAAGTCCACTGGCTTTCCGGACTCCAACCACATAAAAACCTTACCAAATCGTACCTTTTAAAATATCGCCGACCTCGTCTCTGAAACCGCTGCGGGTGACGCCAACGCCCTTATTTGTTGGAAGTCACTTCCTTGACACCAAATCTTCTTCTAGTATGTTGTTACACCTCTTCCCGACCTGTAGGATTTGAGATCCCTGGCTTCTGATGTTGGAATGGACTGGTATCGCTTGCTTTGATTTCCATATGCCTTTTAGCTTGCTTGCTATTCACTGGCTCACCTACCTCATATCAATACACATTAAAAATGTTGTAAAAATGTGAAGTTTGAAAAAAATCGTTAGAGCTGTTTTTGAAAAAATCGAAAAAATTGAAAAATCACAAGAGTAAACACCTACTTCCGGTTATGCGATTTTCTTCAAAAACTTGCTGTCGCATCTTGATAGTACAGAAAACTTATATATGAAGTTTCAATGCCATACCTCTTTTCGTTTTTGAGATATTCTGTTCACAGACAGACAGACCGACACACAGACACGCAGACACGCAGACCGACCAATGAACATAAATATGTTTTTTGGGTTCAGGGGACTCGAAAACGTGAAGATCTGTTGAAAACTCAATTTCGAATTTTAAGGGCAAATCGAATACTTCCTTTATTGTAAAAGGAAGTAAAAAAGCAATCATCGGCGGTAGCCCGCAAGTAAACGCCAAACGCCGCCATCTAGGGCCCTTCCCATCGGTGAGATGGGCTGCCTTAAATACAAAGCCTTTATTACTGACCCTTTTTTCTTTTTTAGATTTACCCTGTATGTGTTGGGTCCCATTTTCGTCAAGGGTAAAGCTTGCGATATGTAGAAATTATCACTATTATCTATTTCTCAGTTGAAGCAACACAACAGTTTTTAACGTGTTGTCCCTGTATATGTTGGTTCCAAAATATTTCCTTTTCCTCAAGAGAAGAAATTTGAACTGTGTGCAAAATATTACTTTTACTTAATCGTTCTAAGTTATAGCAAAAAAATGGCAAAAAGTATTTCTTAAGGTGTTCACTCTGGATATGTTTTATGTCGGAAAAACATAAAATCCTCATGCAAAATATGGTCTTTCTCCAACAAATAATTTTTGAGCTATACCGGCAACTAGCAGACAGACAGACAGACAGACAGAAGGTGATTTTTCGTGACTACGATACTTTCTTCGCCTTTTATAGATTAGAAAGGTAAGAAAGGAAGTAGAAAAAAGCAAAACCGAATACATCAAGATCCTACACGCAATTACGTTAAATGTTCATAATTGGACTTCTGTTCTCTGGGTATGAAAGCTATACAGAGAGCGCTTTCTTTTGATATTTTACTTCACACCCTCAAATTCAACTGTTCTTCAGATATGCGAGATTTGGACAAAAACGATTTGCGCTCTTTTTTTATTTAAGGGATAATCAATGAACGCCTTTAAAATGTGAATTTAACCACTTGGAACTCGCCGAAAATATTAAAAAAGTTTAGAAATTAAAAGTCTAGCCACTCCTGCAACTGGTTTTTCATGTTTATTATTTCTTGCAACAACAGTGACTGGATTTTAAGTTTTACTTCCCTCATATAAAAGAAGGAAGTATTGTAATCGCGAAGGAATCACATTCTGAGATTTCTTCAGATCTTCACGTTGCAGGGTTCCTAGATGATGAAAAACAGGTTTTCGTAATTCCATCTGCCTGTCTGCCTTGCAAGGACAATTTTCGCTTTTAACGCTTTTCCCCCTTTTCCCTCATTTTTAGTTCTTTTTCCGGTCGATATTTAAATCTAAGTTTAGCTTTTTCCTCGCATGCCATGACGCAATGTGCCTTATTGCATTCTAGATTGTCGCCGTTGCCTGCCGGCCCAATGTCTGCAATTTTATCGTCAATACAGGCCAGGACTTCCCCCGAGGTTCCAAGAAAACTGTTGATTTGGGATTACAGCATAATGGGACTTCTCATGCGGTTCACATAAGTTGATCACAGTACGAAATTAAGTAACGCCTGGGCGGAGTTATTTCGCTTTAGGATTTCGGCCCGGATTTTTCACTCAGCGGCCGACACACGGACTGTTTTGGTTGTTCTTTCTCAGCGGAGCATTTGTCTCGCCACGTAGTCGAAATTGTAGAAAGCGTTGAAACCAGATAGTTGTTGTTGGTCGGACCCTGTGTTAAGGGACGTGTGATAAATTTTTGGCCAAAGAATCTTTTGTGTCGTGGAGTAGGCACCTCCAATTACACTTGAAGCGGATTTTAAATGGAAACCTAGTCTGTGAGCTAAACTATCGTTTATGGAAGTCCCGTGTATCGTATCGTAATCCTGCCTTTCGTACTTGCTTCATTTTTACCCTTCCTGGAAATCGAATGCCGTTCAGACCTACTTGACTATCGTCCCTATGCAGTTTCTTGTAGTTCCGTTGGAGGCAATAGCTTAGACGCGACCCGCAGTTGGTTGGACAACGTTACCAGAGCAGCTGAATTCCTTCAAAGTTACTGTGTCAGTTCATAAGAATTGTAACGGGCGTAAATATACCGTGAAATAATGTTCAAAGTGTCGTATCGTTGTCGTTCATTTAAATGTTAAGCGTTGAATAGAAATCACCACCTTGAAGTTAATTTGGAGTATTTTCTGTCAATTTTGATTTTTGTAAAGTAGTTTCTTTGTGCAAATTTAAAGTGGTCACCGTTTTTGAAATAATGACATCGTTTGACGTTACTTTTACCACCTGCGCTTAGTTTAAACGTTGCGCCATTAACCTCACTAACACTTATAGAGTATTTTTAACTGTAACGAGTATATTTTTTATGTTTATTGTCACCTATACATTTATGTACATTAATATAGTTAATTTTTAATTATTTGTGTTTTTAATTAAGGGATTGATGATGTTTGTGTATTTTTTCGATGTACAGGGATTCAAACAGCTGTACGCGAATGTAAGTCAAGGTGAGTTTGACACAGCTGTTGGTGTTCGCCGCTCAAGCATTGCCAAGGTAGAAGTAGAAAGGTGGGCCGTTTCTTTCACTTTCTGAGTCACCTGTGTTTTTTCCTGATTTATTAAGTAAAGTGTTGTCGCTTAGCAATTAGTATCTGTATTTCGTTTACCGGATCGTAGCCCTAATCTAAAGTCGTAAAAATCCCCATTCTCCACTGAGTGACACGGCAATATTTGTTACAGCTCATCATAATGGGATTGGGGCAATCGACCCGAGAATTTTCCGATTTTGTAATGTAACAGACTGACGTTCTGTCTTTGTAGACCATTCGTGTTGTAAAAATTTGACGCCCTTGTCTTATAGTAATTTTTATGCTGTAACAGCCTGGCTGTCTGCCCCTCTGTCTTTCTGTCTGTGTGTCTGTCAACATAACTCAAAAACTTTTTTTTGAGGAAGACGATATTTTTCATGGAATTATACTCCTTTCTGGTATGACACCGAAAACATTTCGGTAAAATATATATAGGGTGAGTACCTTAAAAAACTACATTTTACCTATTCTTGCTTGAGCTCAAGAACTACTACTTAAATGGAAGTAATACTTTACACATAGCTCAGGTTTCTACCCTTGACGAAAAAGATATTTTGGACACAACATATACAGGATGAGCACCTTATGGCCTTGTTGGTGTGTTACAGTCCGCAGCTACGCCTTGGTTTCTAATTTTACGCCGCGTTTATACACGACTTCTTACGCCCTTGGTACTTAAATAATTATTTCTATCTTCAAACCGTCATATCTGTAATGCAGTTAAATTTATTAATGGGTATGAAGTAAGATAACAAAAGAAAGCTCACAAAGGGGTTTTAAAAATTTAAATTTACAAAGTGTCCCACTTACAAAGATACGAAATTATTGAGTTAGCACATGTTCACCACCCTGTATATAATTACTAGCCAGAGCCACCATTTTACACGCGAAAGGTAATTTACAAGAATTTTAATTTCTTTTTTGTAACGTTTTCTTTTATTCAATTGTTCTATTATTTACAGCAGCCGCCTGAAGTTCAGCGTTTGTTTTGCATAAAATCGTTAATATCTCTAAAACAGCTGACGTTAGACCAATAAAAATGTATATTAAAATGAAACTTGAAAATATGAAAATCGAAACGGTTGAAAAATACATCTATCTTGGGCTCAAAATAAAAATCAGTAGAGAAAACATTTGTGAGTTGTTAAGAGAAGGAGCGTCTTCTGGATTATTTAAAAGCCGTATTCCTTGTAAATGGAAACCAAAAGGCTACGGACGAATTGGTTCAATATGTCCGAAATAACTTTTTTGCACCTTATTGGCGAATGTGGAAGGAAGCGCATAGAAGGAATGATAGGTTTCTGGAGAAGCATAGTGCATGGCTCGAACAGGAAATGCAATTTCCGGCTACGGTGTATTATTGCCTACCTAGTTCATCTGCTGCTACTTCGGAATCTGAAGGTAAGTAGTTATTATATTTTATTTTATTATTTGGTGACCACAAAAATAGCTACATGTGTACCTATAACACTGTCAATGATTTAAAAATGGGTTTCTGCAATATGCCTCTTGGTTTAGGAATACGCGGTCGTCCACCAAAAGAATTTCAAGAATGTTCCGATGTTGTGAAGCGAAGAAAAACTGAAGCACTTAAAAGCACAACTTCAAGTGCAGAAATTTCTTTTGCTGCAGCAATGAAGCTTCGTAAAGAAGGAGATGCTGCTGCTGCCAAGTTACTCACAGAAACCACGATAACAACGCCCAGTAGAGGACAGCGAATTTTGAAAAAGTGGAAGTCGCCAAACACCGAACAAACGTGTTTTACAGCAGAGGAGGCTTTGGCTATGCTCATCTCCTTAGATTTGCGAAAACATCAATATGTGCGCTTACGAGCAGCAGCAAAAAAACATGGACATGACCTGTATCCTGCTTATCAGAAGGTATTGGATGCAAAAAAAATGTGTATCCGGAAGGCATCACTATAACTGAAGCTCTGTGTGAAGTGCCGCTCCAACAATTATTAAACAAAACTTGTGAAAGTATTGTGAACAGGGCTTATTCCGTCCGATACTGAGGTCCCTATGCAATTATATTGCAAATGGGGTTTTGATGGCAGCTCGGGATTTTCAGCCTACAAGCAAAAATTTGCCACAGAAGGTGTTACGGACGAGAGTCTTTTTGTTACATCTCTTGTACCTCTCCGTCTAGTAGAGCTAGAGAGTGGCAAAATTATATGGAAAAATCTCCGACCTGCATCAACGCGGTTTTGCAGGCCTGTTAGGTTGCAATGGCTGCATGAAACAGAAGAAATTACAAAAGCAGAAGAACAGCATATTTCCCAGCAGATTGCTGCATTGCAATCTTTTCCCTCTGCCCGAGGCCCAATAAGTTTTGACCTGTTACTAACTATGGTGGATGGAAAGGTAGTACAATTTTTTTAATTTACTAATTGTCTCTGAACGTATTAGTTGTTTAGGTTTGTAATGCATTAAGCAGTGCGTCCAGTATGCGTTGCTACATATGCAACGCAACAATTTCTCAATTAAACAAGATTAAATCGGTTAGGGAAAAACCAGAGCGCCCAGAAATGTTTAAATTTGGCTTATCTGTTCTTCATGCCTATATACGGTTTTTTGAATGCTTGCTGCACATATCATATAGACTCTAGCTGAAGTCTTGGAAGGTAAATAATAAGTTTTAATTATTTTTTCTATCTCATTGCAATATACATAAATGTACTAAACAGGTTGCAAAAGCGAATAAGGAAGTTTTTGAGCTACGAAAACGGCACGTACAGCAACAATTTCGAGAAAAGATGGGTCTCATTGTTGATGTACCGAAACCCGGTTTTGGAACTTCCAATGACGGCAACACAGCCAGACGATTTTTTGCCAACCCCCAGTTATCAGCCGAAATAACAGGTAAATTACAGCTTGATCTACAAGAAATGTATTCGAAAATAATATTAAATGCTTTAGGAATTGACCAGGATCTTATAAATAGATTCCGCGTTATTTTAAAAGCCATCAACAGCGGCTACGAAATTAAAATTGCGGAATATGAACGATTCTGTTTAACCACGGCCGAAAAATATGTATCATTATACAACTGGTACTACATGCCACCTTCAGTGCATAAAATTTTAATTCATGGCGCTTCAGTCATTAAGGAAACCATTATACCTATAGGCGAGTTGTCAGAGGAGGCCCAAGAAGCAAAAAATAAGGACATACGAAAATATCGGGAGCATCATACAAGGAAAATATAGCGCCTAACAACAAATGAAGATTTGTTCCATCGTTTGCTGCTGAGCTCCGATCCAAAGCTGAGCACGTTTGGATCTGATCCATCCAAAAGTAATAGAAGATTGGATTCGGAAGTATTGTCTTTACTTGTAGTTCCTGTTCCTGATCAAGAAACCGACGAAGAAGAGGCCGATGATGATTCTGACGTCTCGGAAGCATTTTCTGATTCCGACAACTGAAGATTTTTTTTGTTTTTAGACACACAAGCGGCCCTTTTCACGGCCACCAACCGATATGACAAAGAATTTCTCCTAATTCGTCATCAGAGATAATAAACAAAAAAATATAATATATATATTATATATTTTGGATTTCTTATTAATTATTAATTTTTTCAAAGTTTTTGAAGGTAATTTTTGATATTTTTTTACGGATTATACCTTATCCATCACCATTCACTATTAAATTAGACGAATACTATACTGTAGTGACCGCAAAAAGTAAATATAATTTTTTTATTACTACATATATGTCTATTTAAATTTTATTTACACAACAACATTTGGAAATCTACATTTTCAGTAACGTAAGGTCTGGAAACACCTGATATAAATTTTTATTTTGTGTTGTTGCTTAAGGGTAGTTTTTTATTTTTAAATTGTTTATGGCCGCAAACTAACCAAAACCAAACACTAAAAAATGTTTAACTCTAATGTCAAAAAAAATGTTTTGCATATTAACTTATTATATTCCAGAGGGTTGATATTTATTATACAACCACAATTTTGCAATATTTTATTTTTGTGTACTTAACAAGATGTGCAAATGTTCATTTCAACTGTTGTATGTCTACAAATACATGTAATTTTTTTTTATCCTTTATGTTGTTTTTTAAGGGTGGTTTTTTTATATTTTAAACCTGCTATTGACATAACATTAACAAATACACAATATTTTAAAATATAAATCTTTTAATAAAAAACAACAATATTTTTCCACTTTCACCCCATTTTTGGGGGTTGATTTTTATCATAAAACCCAAATTGTGCATAACTTTAATTCTTTATACCAAACAACATTCAGAAATATGCATTTCAACTGTCTTAATCTCTATAACCAATAGATATGATTTTCGATCACGTTTTTACGATTCTGGACCATTGTGCGTCGTGGGCATTACAGTGCGCATTATAAAGCAAACATGGAACTGAACAGGCTACATAGAAAGATTAAAGAACGGTAGACGAACAAAAACGATCATTCCCTTTGACCAACAGCCCATAAACATAGTGGTTATAACTGCTCATAGTAGTAGTGATTGGAAGTATCTTGAGGCCCATGTCCAGCAGTTGACCATTGAGGCTGGCTAATGAGAAATCTGGAACGTTATATTAAACGAGCTAATTGAATGGTATTTTAGGACGGTAGCTTGTGCCGGGTAGATATTGCAGCGTACGTATTGTCAAATAAAATGTTAAATATGTTTTCATGTGACCAGAAACCAATACAGTTAAAAATCAAATTTACTTCGCTGTGACATAAAATTAGGTTTATTTTTTCTAAATATATAACGAAACATGGGTATATTGAACAACATCGTATTTACAATATTTTTACAGTTATTTGCGTAACTGTTCAATAATAGCGGAATTAAGACCGACCGTTAATGTATACCCCCGATACTATTCTCAGAACAACGAGGAAATTATCATTTATTCTAAGAAAGAGTGATTTCCTATAGTCTACACTCATTCATACTGTTTCTGCAAAGCATTCAGAAATTTTAAGTTCTATAAGCTTAGTTTTCTGCGTATTTAGATCTAGGCTCGTATATACATTATGAATGTCTACAAAAATAGTTCCAATATAATTATTTCTTCAGCAGTTCAGCTAGATTCAGGTAAATTACTTAGATCAGCACTTTTTTAAAGCCATATTCATGAGCAGGAAGAAGATATTGTTGTTTAAATCATCATTGCACTTTGTCAAGTTTACTCCATTAGAAACATTCTAAACATTCATGTCACCAATTTCAATTTTCCACTGCTCGTATGGAATTTTCTACAAATTAATTATTCTAAGATTTTGAATAATACATTAATTCTGTGTGAGTGCAAAGGAGGAGGGGCAAATGTCAGAGGCTCAGCTGCACCTGGCCTCCCCGTAGCTACGGATAGAGCACACACGAGCTATTAAAGACGAGACAGAGAAGTACTTCAAGCGTCTGTAAAACAACAATCAAGTCGTGTAGAGAATTAGGAAAGATGGGATACAAAGAGAACTGATTTCACGGTTCACTAGTTACATACAGCAGCAGAAAAGCCGATCCGCAGATAAATACGCGTTCTTTTTAATTAGCGAACTCGCTTATAACGAGTCGCCCACCGAAAATAATCTAATTAGAGTCGATTCTAAGTCAGCCGACGCGGCGCTGAACATCCCTGATCTGCCTCGCATAGCGGCGCGTTTTCCTCAGGTCGGAAAAACTGACGCCTGCGCGAGTTTCCACGCCGTGGGCGACTGTTGAGTGCCTCGGACGCTCAGTTCTGCATCTGGCGCGTCCGAGGATACGCGAAAATGCTGACAGGAGCAGCTAAATCGCGAACACGTGTGCGAGACGCTTCTTAGAGTAATTTGCTAAAATGTAATTGGGGCAGCTTTCAAGCAAAAATTTTAACTTTGCGCGAATTTCCTTCGCCGTTTTGATTTTCCACGCTCCTTCTGAGGTTGTGTTTCTATAAGGTGCTGTGATACACCAGTTATTTTTTGGTTGAAGAGACTCGAATATTGACGAGACGTTCTGCTTGAGAGTACATGTATGTATCAGGTTTCATGATTTTAATTTTAGGTTGTATTTATTTTCAGTAAAATACGATGTTTAATTTTTTTGTAACGCATACGGAGAACCTACCTACGCTGCAAGGCATCGAAAAGGTTATGTAAAATTAAAATATATTGGTCAAATTGTATTTATATTAACTACAATTATATCTTTAAAACAACATCTTTGACGCATCCAGGAAAAAACAAGGTTGGTTTTGGGAAAACACACTTTTTAAAAACCTGATTGTTATCTGAACATCTGACTTAAATTTTGAAGCCTTATATTGTATTTGTGCAATTTTAGATGTTTTTTTTAATATTTGCTCTGTTTTTAATTATATTTAAGGCAAAGTTACCGAACAATGTTGTTTATGTATGTTCTACAGGGTGTTTCAGAATAACTGTTCCTAATTCTCAGAATTGAGAGAGGGCATGTTATTCAACACTTTTTAATAATAAACTAGTGTTCGGAAATACTTCCGTTTCGAGATAATACGACATTAAGGAATTGAGTCTTTCAACATGATGGTGCACCAGCGCATTTCGATTTAAATGTTCGAGATTATTTAAATGCACAATTTCGAAACCAATGGATTGGGATACAATGTCCTATTCTTTGGCCTGCACGTTCGCCAGATATGACTCTAATTGATTTTTGTATTTGGGGTCATATTAAATCACTCGTCTATGCGACACCTGTGGACACAGCAGAGGAGTTAGTGGCTCGAATTATTCTTGGTTTTGATGACATTCGTGATCTTCCGCAGATATTTCGAAGAATTCGTCGGTCAATCACACATCGTTATACCCTGTGTGTCGACAATGGCGGCCATAATTTTGAACAATCCTTATAATTTTTGTGTATTACCATTTTGTAAATATTAATAAAAATTGCAACCGCTGGAAATCAATAAAATCGTTACTTTTCACATTGAGATTATTTCAAGTACTCAATTCGTTAATGTCGTATTATCTCGAAACGGAAGTATTTCCGAACACTAGTTTATTATTAAAAAGTGTTGAATAACATGCCCTCCCTCAATTCTGAGAATTAGGAACAGTTATTCTGAAACACCCTGTATATTTTTATTTTAACGTGCTACTTGCAATTATACAAAAAATAATATATTTAGAAACAAATCATCACATTATTGCAAACTTTTATTATAAATTTGTAAAAAATACTTTAAATAATACTTGGTTGATATTTAGGCGATGGTGCATACTGCATAGGTTCAAATATTTTAAAAGAATCTCTGCCAACCAAGGTCTTTCTATAGGTCATAATAATATCTATTGTGTAACTAGTAGAAAACGTTTTCCAACGTGTTACCTACATACTATTATTTCTTGGATCGGAATAAACCCCAAAAGTAAATTCTGTATTATAGAGCTATGATTAGTGAACAGATTTTATGCAAACTACACGTTTTATAATTTATATTTATCTTAAGATATCATTAAAAATGTGCACGAATTGAAACTTTTGCAGTAAATTCGCACTAATTAATAAATATATATTTTGCATTTTCAAGTATTTCTTGTGTATTTCAGCAGTTGCGTGCATATTATAGCATACATCTATATTTTTTGGCGAAAAGTGCCTAGGATTTCTTTCAAATATTCGGGATGTAAAAAACTAACATAAAAGTAATATTCGCTGACAAGCTTTAAAGAAAATAAAGTAAATAGAAAAAGTGACCAATATGCGTCTAATAAATAATTTTAATTTCATACATTCGACAAATGGCAAACTTTTGACCTTTATTAATCTTTGGCATTAATTAACAGTTATGAGAATTTGTGTAAAAGTGTAAGAATAAAAGTAAAGAGTTAAGTCCTAAAATTTAAGAAAATTTTTATTTAGTAATGAAGAAAACCCCTGGTTGTACTTCATTAAATAATATAAGCTACGTTTTGAATGGTGAATTTGTTGAGTGCCTTGATGTAGCTCTTAAAGTTATTGCAAAATTTCTAAATGCTGCTGGTATACATCTGTAAACATAAATTTCAATATTTAAATACATGTTTTCAGACAGAAAATGTTAAAGACTATCTCTCTACTTGTAAGATGTGTCCATGAAGATGATTAATTTACAAATTTTGTTTGTATTATCACTGTTGTTTGTAGAAAATAATTGCTTAATTTTGTTGTAAATTATTGTAAGAATTATCAAAACGAGTGACACAAAACATGAAATACGTATTTTTACTTTACTTAATTTTTATTATAGATAATAATTATTAATCGCTCATTAATTAAAACGTTTTTACATTCTACATAAAGTAAATGAGATGCCATATGCGCATTTCTAAAATTTTCTACATATTTTCTGCACATTTTTACAAAATAGGGTTCATATACAGGGTATTATAGAAGTCCCCGTAGTAAATTAAACCACACCCCCAAAACTGAGTTAAAATTTGTCAATAGTTTTACTCTGTAATAATAATTTAATTTAAAGGCACAAAACACAAAACACATTTCTTGGATATGCAAACCAACAAAAACTGCATAGGTACTGATAAACCTTTTAGTTAACATCTGGTCACCAACGTACCTTATTAAGTTATTACATAACGAGGTTAAGTTTTTGACCGCATCTTTGCGCGATAAAAGCTCTGCAGTTTTAGCATGTCTAAACTCCGCACAGATTTAGTGAGAAGCATTTTCAAGCAAATGTTCAGTGGCGTACGCTGAATATTTTTTGAGAAGATCAAAATTTAGAAACGATTGTCGTCACTAACATCAACTGTACTTTGACTTTTCAATTTCTAGAGTGATTGTAATAAATACATATGCCTTATTGCTCTATATCAAAAAAATTCCAGTGATTTTTGCAAAAGAATTATTAAAATAACTTCAAGTTGCCTTTGCGTAATAAATAATAGTGCATGAGTAATTGAATAACTATTCTTCTCTCACTGTACTGTAATTTATATTTATTTCTGTGCGAGGCTCTTATGGATAATAAACTCCACTCGCATGCCTCAATTTATTATCTTAGTTTAAAAATCCGGAATAACTACATGTGGTGCAGCGCATCAAGTATGGGCTGGTTGCTCTCATGATACTACTACTACTAAGATAAACCCACGCGGCGATCGAATTTCGTACTACATTGCGCATAACGTCATTCCGTGACAAAAATCCTGCTGACAGTATGGAAATGCATTGCTTTAAAGCGGTTTTTATTAATGTTTACTGTTTAGTAGTATATTTTATTATAATATTGATATATTACATTTTATTCAATATTATAATAGTATAAGAGATATTTCTTTTATGATTTAATGTAGGATTTATGGCCCATAATAGAATAAGCCCTTAAAGAAAGTAGGTAGGTGCTAGATATAATAAAGTATCTTCAAAGTTTAACATTGTATAAAGGTTTTTTTTTGTAAAAAACGAACAATAAACGATTTTGAATACTAGAGTATTTAAATTTAAAAGTAAAGGAAGTTACCAACATATGAAGAGTGAAAAGTTTAAGACTTATTCATTATCAAAAATTATTACTTTAATCCGTAGCGCCAAAAAACGGACTTATGTTTTTTAAAATGTAAATAAATATTGTTAATTTTAAAAGAATACTTCTGTAGAAAAATATGAGTGATATATACGAGCATAAGTATACTGGGTGTCCACTCTCAAAGTCAAACATAGGCAATCAACATTGTGCATTTGATTTTTAGGTATTTTTCCATTATTTCTATACTATATCAGTAAATATTATTATTACTGGTATCATTTGATGTGCAACAATTTTATCTTTCTATTGATACCACTATCTTTCCTATAAGTTGAATTGGCGAGTAGGAGTGAGCAAAATCGTTCAATGCAATGTTAGATTCCTATGTTCGAGTTTGAAAACGGACACCCGGTATATATTATTAACTATTTTTTATTACAAGCTTTTTTTGGATTTTTATGGGTAGGTGTTACAAATTTGTAGTGATAAAACAATTTTGTTTATCTACGACAGTGTGTAAAATTGCTTTTTAGTTGGCAGTTTTAAGTTTGTAAAACGAGTGTTTAATAACATGTTTTCATTAGTTTACGTCGTCAGTAGTAACGTATTTAAAAGATTTCATTAGGTACGTTGTGAGTAGCAACGTGTTTTAAAATTTTTAAAACACGCAAAATTACGACCGCTTGCTGGTAATCCTAATTTATATTTAATTCTTTTTTCATATTTACCGTGTTGTCTAGATTCTATCATAGATAAACTATTGTACGATACACATGCGTAAAGCATCTTTAGTCACTCGCGGGGCTTAAAACGCTCGCTCACTCGCGTTTTAACTCTACCCCACTCGTGCCTAAAGAGTAGCTTTACGCACTTGTATCGTAAATTACTATTAATTTATTAAGTACATATTATCTATTTTTTAGTATTATTTACATGTTATTTACAAAATTTACACATTTACACAAGAAAACCAAGTTTTATTAAGACTTATTTTACAATTTTTGTATTTTTTCTCTTCCTCATTTGGATTTTTCTTTAATATCTCTATTCAATATTCTAATTTTAAAATACATTTTGCATCGAAAGAAAAGATGCTTGGCCTCTGTACTTAAATTGATAGATTCCGCTAAATCCATTAGGACTTTTAAATAATTTTTGGTCAATTTTAATGACCAAATTGTTAAAAATGAAGAGAAGGTACTGCATCACTTTTCAACTTCCATTTATTTTGCGGTAATTCCAACAGTTTCTCTTTGGAACAGTAATCACTTTCTACAAAATGATTTTAACATATTCTTGATGTTTTCTCATTAAATTTGTGTTGTTGGTAACACTTTAGAATCCATTGTTCGCAAACATGTTTGTCCCTTCGAAAACTAAAGAAACGGCAATCGGAAACTTTCTTGCTGTTTTTGTTGTTGTTGCTTAAACAACCCATCACTGCACAGTACACCATGGTAATAAATGTTTAATGCAATGTTTTAATTATAATTTATTAAATTTCACGCACATATATCTGCAAACAAAACGAATAACACATTAAACACCGAACCGAAATCTTCAACCGCCGTATCAAACTGCCTGCTGCTGTGGAAATTTGTCACGGAGTGACGTCAGGCGTACGAGAGAGATGGGCTTATCCCATGCGCGTGGGTTTATCTTAGTAGTAGTAGTATCATGGGTTGCTCTAATACTATACAATAATAGTCACGCTTTTCTTGGTCAACTGCACAAGTGAAAATGTTCCTGCAAATTCTCCAAGTAAGACTGTTGTCAGATTACATGTTATATGTTTTCTATTTTTTTAACACAAAGTTTGGTTTGGACAACCATTGCAGTTTTGTAAATTCATTGTGTTATCATTAAATCTGTCCGGACCCTAGTTATGTCGTATACCTTTAATTTACATTTGCTTGCTAAACGACTCGTCAAATGCAGGTGGTATAAGTGATTGAAGAAGTATGCGATTAAAAAAAGATAAATAAAAAAGTTGTTCAGATTGGTGAGCTCTATCGTTGGTCAAAATTAGTATGTGGACTTCCATAACACCCTGTATATGCGCCTATTTTGGTAATAACAGGTTGCATATATTTCGTTCTCTAGTTATGCTTCCCAACATCTCAATTTATTTGTGATCTGTACATCTGCGGACTTATGCCGGAAAACCGTTTGTTCGGACAAAATACTTTACAATCATCCCTCTTATCACCAAACATTTGCCCAGATACTTTAACAAGTAATATCGGTAGATCGTTTATATTTCATGTATGATTTTTATAGCATGAAAGATTTAGTTTAAATGAGGTCTTTTGATGTGTCAGATTTTTTATTACTTTAGGATGAGGTGTAGAATTTGGCTTGTAAACAATATTGGTTTTACAAGCTAATATATTAAAGTTTTACTGCTACTTTTAGTCGATTTGGCCTATACATATTCATAAGGTTGTGTTGCCTATAAGTTTATGTATATAATTTAACTTTAGTCAATTCAAATTGCCCTATTTATTTAATTTGGATATTCAAAATTATTTATGCTAGTTTCTGTAGATACACTCGACTGAAAATCAGAGTGGATTTTTTTATCTAGATTGCTTATTCTGAAATTGGATGTTCCGATTTTAATTATGACAATTCAAAACTTCTGTCAAATAGTACGTCAAACTGTTTCTGAAAATTCAATTACAAATACTTGATCGTTATATTTGTTATATGAGAATATCAAATAGTAAGTGCTTCTTTAATTAAAAATAATTCACTTTAATCTTTATTTTATTTCAGTTCTTATGTAATACCTGGATTCACCCACCTTTCACCCAACATAGCATTCTTATGCTGAAACCAATTCGTCCCACTCTGCAACCTATCACTCCACAACTGCTCCGCTCAAAACCTCGGTGAAGGCCTAAACTGTCCACCAAACTGCCAAAAATGTTTCGAATCAGGATCCGCATTAACCCACGAACCTAGTTTTCTCCATAAATCTGTCTACACAGCTCCACCACAGCAAAAATCCAAAGAGCTCGTTCGTAGTTAACGTTACTTTAATACTGCATCCAAATCATTCATTTGAATTCCGTTACAGCTTGCACCAAGAATTCAGACCAGAAACAAGCCCCACAAATACGCTTACTCCATCCACGATTTCCCTGTGATCCTCTTCTTTTATAAATTACTTCGACACGAAGTGTACGAAGTATTGAAATTCCCTCATATCGAAAACCACTCTGAGTCAAATATCTCTAAAATTCGAGCCAACCGACTAATGAACCCACTATATCAAATCTCCGTCTCGGCGGTGCGGATCTTTTGGTGAAGATCCCAGCCCACTAGATCATTCAGATATTGGGGGGTGCCTAAACGTGCTGTGCGGGGGATGTATGTTCGTATGTGTACACGATTCCGGTCGCCAGGAACCTTCCTGAAGTCTTGGATCGTTTTCATACGATAGGTCCTCCGAAAATGAAGGCAACATCAACTTTTAAGCTATGGTCGTCGGATTTTTTTTTTTTTTTTTTTATAAATAACTGGTTTATAGCATTTCATTGTATTAGCGAAACGGAGTGATGCTGAGTATCGAAGTATTCTTGGAAAGCACGGAAGGGCGTTTTTCTTGAGTGGGGGGTACCGTATATTTGTTACTTGTTATCCAATTTAATCAATGCCAAATGTCAAATTCAATCTTACAATTAATCCAATTCAGTAGCTCTCTCCTTAAAGTTGCTTTTATAAATTATAAATGTTTCAGTTTAGTTCTCTCACCACCAGGGCCGGACTGGGTGTTTGAACCGGCCCCTTTTAAAAATGTATCTTTTTATAAGGCAAATAAACCCAATTATTACCTATACAAAATTATATTTCTTTTCAAAATGAAAATTTATACTCCAAAAACATTATTTAGATAATAAAACAAATATTTAATAAACATAAAAAAGATTGCAAACTAGTACTGAAAATTGGTGTAACTATGTATCAAGTAATAAAGAAACAAATATAGTATTAAGATTACGGTAGAATATCAAATTGCAAGTACGTTTTTGATGTTTTTACACTTATATGTTAGTTTATACAAAATATGACCATTTTCAATAGACACTAGAACGTCCTTTTCGGAAGACATTAACATGAAAGTCACCAAATGGAGCTTCATACAAATAGCTACTTGCTCTAATTATTTAAATAATGTTACTTTAGAAAAGGATCTTTCATATGCAACTTGTGAAATAGAAAGTGTTTTAAATATTTTTTGCAAGCGTGTACTAAAATGTCAACTTTTTAGATGTCATTATTAATGTCAAAATGAAATCTTTTTCACTAATAAAAAATAGCTATTTATCTACCGAGGGCGTAAACAAGGGTTTGTGGCCCTCGCTGTGAAAACAAGGGCAATAAACTCTAGTTATGTACTAGGTGAATACAGCATTTTATGTACCGGGTGGCCAATTAAGAAGGGCACTCGGCCCTATCTCAAAAGGTAATTGTCGTAAAGACTTGGGGTAAAAAAATTTATGGCTAAAGCGGCCAAGAGAAAATGCTGGAAATTATTTTTAAGTTTCTAGAATGGCCTCCAGGGGGCGTAATCGCATTCTTGAATTTTAAATCCCGTTTTTTGAGAAATATTCTTATATTACAGATAGCTAAAATAGACACCGTTTTAAAACTGAGATAAATTTGATTATTTTTTGTTAAATGCTTTTTGCTCTATCTCTTAAGGGAAAGTGGTGGGGGGTGTCCGAACATCTTCGGAAAGAAATGTCAATGACTTCAAAATGGCTGAACGGATTGTGTCAAACTTGGAGTCGCTGAAAAGGGATTTTCTTAGGATATCAACGCTGCCTTGAGCTGATTGATTTAGATTGCTTGTGTCGCCGCTAGAGGGCGTTTTGCGACAACACTACAAATGAAATAGATTTTCTCAAAAAAATTAAATGCATCGATATCACTTTTATTGCAACAGAAGATAGCCAAATAAGGGTCTAACACGCTAGTGAAAACCGCATTTCGGTATTTCTTTCCTAACCTAAAATATCAGTAAAAGAAATTAAAACTCGAAATAATATCGCATCTTTGGGAATATTTTCAGTATACCTGCCATTATTAAATTCTAATTATCGTTCTTTTAACAAAATATATATAAATTTACAGTTAAAATACGAACATTATATTTAAAATGTCAATAATAATTAGTACTTATTCAATATGATTGAATATTGCCTTTCTGCCCACAAGAAAAACTTGGACAGCTGAATGGCGCCTATCAGGATACTCCATCGCATAGATTCTAACAGAAACAATTGCGTTTTAATTGTTTTGAAAATCAACACGAAACATCAAACACTTCTACAAGTGGAAAAGGCATTTTTTACAAATAAGGCCACCAAAATGCACTATAAATAGCTGCAATCTTAATATGATTGACATTTAAACACCACCATTATAATTTTTGCTATTTTGATTGCCAAAGCACACTTGCATTTTAAAAATTTCAAATTTCGTGTGGACAGAAGGGCAATATTCAATCATATTGAATGAGTATTAATTATTATTGACATTTTAAATATAATGTTGGTATTTTAACAGTAAATTTTTATATATATTGCCAAAAGAACGATAATTAGGATTTAATAATGGCAGGTATACTGAAAATATTCCCAAAGATGCGACATTATTTCGAGTTTTAATTTCTTTTACTGATATTTTAGGTTAGGAAACAAATATCGAAATGCGGTTTTCACTAGCGTGTTAGACCCTTATTTGGCTACCTTTTGTTGCAATAAAAGTGATATCGTTGCATTTAATTCTTTTGAGAAAATCTATTTCATTTGTAGTGTTGTCGCAAAACGCCCTCTAGCGGCGACACAAGCAATTTAAATCAATCCGCTCAAAGCAACGTTGATAGCCTAAGAAAAGCCCTTTTCAACGACTCCAAGTTTGACAAAATCCGTTCAGCCATTTTGAAGTTATTGACATTTATTTCCGAAAATGTTCGGACACCCCCCACCACTTTCCCTTAAGAGATAGAGCAAACACATTTAACAAAAAAGAATCGAATTTATCTCAGCTTTAAAACGGTGTCCATTCTAGCTATCTGTAATATAAGAATATTTCTCAAAAAACGAGATTTAAAATTCAAGAATGCGATTACGCCCTCTGGCGGTCATTCTAGAAACTTAAAAATAATTTCCAGCATTTTCTCTTGGCCGCTTTGTCATAAATTTTTTTACCCCAAGGTCTTTACGACAATTACTTTTCGAGATAGGGCCGAATGCCCTTCTTAATTGGGCACCCGGTACAGGCCGGAGTATTCACAATTTTATTAAAACCAGATTTATATTTTTTATAAATGTTGGTTGGGAACATACGATGTCATTGCTTGCCAAATTGACAAACAAGACACTAAGCGGGTCGTAAAGTACTTTTTTCAATCCTATACAAATATTTAAGCTAATTAGTTATCGTTATTAATACAATTTGTGTAAAACCCCGTACCGCACAAATATTTAACAATCGCTAAATACGTATTTTGACAGCTAAGCTGTCATCTTTCATAGCCTTGCGAAGAGAGACTAACCCGACAAAGCTGGCCGAAGATATGCCCTTAACCAACTCACCAGTGAAAGTTCAGGCTCCAGCAGTGCTTGTATAGTACTTTTTGTTAGTGAAAAAGGCTAGATTTTAAGGTTGCCGTTGGTAAAATTTTTTGTTTATCAGATAATTATAAAACATTTTGTATGCAACTCAATACAAAATTAATGTTTTTTTTACTTGTCGTAATTTACAACATTTACAACTCGTAGAAAACACCCACATTTTTGCAACTTGTTTCATAAATAGCTATTGAGACCTGTTTAATGTCATTTAGCGGGCGATAAAGTAGGTACTCTATTTTCCAATGATCTAGTATTTGTTATTTATATCTGTGATACGAGGTATAGAATGCTTTTTAAGCTTTTAAATTTATTTACGTATTCAAAATGGAAAATAAAATTTGGTATGCACCACGGGTATTACTTGATGTTTATACCTCTCGAGCACAACCATCCTCATAATGCTCTTGGTACATAAATAAATATTATGGCCCTGGTGCCGTAAAGTAACATAGTACGCTGTCAAAGATAGGGTATAAAGTAGTGATGGGCTTATTCGAATCAAAAATAACCGGTTATCCGATTATTGATATAACCTGTGTAACTCGGTTTTCGTTCCAAGTATTCGGATGAAAAATAACCTCATCCTGATACGTACTACGTGCCGCGTCTCAGCGACCTGCGAGTGATCGAAATTCTGTAAATAATACGTCATTCATAACTCATATAACCTTTTTTACGTATGTACTTGATTGACCCAAGTGAGGCTCGCGGCTGCTTGTTGATGTTATTAAGACATTTGAGACTCCCAGTCGACGAGTTAAATTTATGGGGCCGTTCCTATTAAAGATAACGTTCTGCTGAGTATGAGATTTGCCTAGGCTGTGTTCGTATTAATTTATAACGGCCTACATTTTTGCTTCGAAACGCGATTGATTATGCCTAATAAGGGATAAACAGAAAGCGAAATAAGATTTTCCAATATCGTAAAAGATTTATATTTAATTTTTAATAACGTAGCAGTCGGGACAAGAAGGGATTTCGATGTTGAAAATTTTAAGTGTGCGTCCTTAGAACCGCGGAAGGCTGAACGTAGATAAATTATGGATTCTAAAATCTACCGGTATGATGTGCAAGCGAAAGGGGAAGGGTGGCTACTAGCGACATCATTTTTGAAGAATCGACACTGATAAAAGTGCCCCAAGAAAAGTTATTGTCCAACCCAAAAAGCAAGCAGCGCTTGATCAACTTCATCTGCACTGGATTGGATAGCCAAGGGATCGAAACAAAGCAAGCCCCAGAGGACGCCGATTGCCTCATTACGAGGGCAGCATTGGAGAAGAGCGAGGAGTACGAGCACGTCATAATCGCTGTCGACCTCTTGATGCTCCTTAATGGATTGGGCTCCAGCATACAAAATGTTTTCTTCCAAAAAAGTGGTAGGGGTGGAACCGGTTGTGAGCAGTTCTCTTCAACATCATTCATTCGAGGAGAGCTCTCATTACCCTCTGGGATAGAGTTGTTCCTTCACGCCTTCACTGGTTGCGACACCACCTCTGCCCTTTTCTGGCAAGGGAAAACGAAGATGTTAGGCGTCCTTTCAAAACAGCCAGACCTTCTTGACGCGGCTACCACGTTTCTCAACCATGACGCCACTCATGCGGAAATAGCCTCTGCTGGCAATAAATGTCTCGTGGCGCTGTATGGTGGGGGAGAAGACGACTCTCTCCACGCCCTGCGTTACGGGATATTTGTCCGATCTGCTGCCAACGCCAAAGTCCACCTCTCTCGTCTGCCCCCAACCGAAGAGGCTGGTGCCCAACATTCCTACAGAACTTATACCACCAGGTGCAGAAGTGGTTAGGAGTAGATAAAGAGCCCACTAACTGGGGGTGGACAAGGAACCAGCAGGGACTGACACCGGTGACCTCAACCAAGGAACTAGCGCCGCTAACCCTGCTGAAATTCATGTCATGCAGATGCCAGAAAGGGTGCAGAGGGAGCTGCTCCTGCCAGAGAGCAGGGCTGAAATGCTCTGCTCTCTGCAAAGTTTGTCAGGGGAAGACCTGCCTGAATACTCCTCCCTTAGCCATGGCTGAGTCGGATGAAGAAGACGACGTCGACGACGTTTTACCACTAGTATCTAGTAGTAGATCTAATCCGACATTAGAGGAGTCTCCGGAGCCCCAAGAAAAGCCGTCTGACGAACCTGGGCCTTCCAAACGAACACGACTGTCTCGTTAAGTGCGTAAAGGTAAGCCTAATATTACATACCTACTTGTTTCTTGTAATTTATTATAAAATTGAGTTGAGGTCCCACCAACACTTCACGTTCAGCATTTCACGTCCCAGGTCCCCCAAACTATCAAAATAATTTTTATACAATTTTGATAACTTTATACCTTATTATTAACTGTACCAAGTTTAATTTTGCATGATATAAACCATTTTCCACTGAGTTATGTCTTTATTATCCTTTACAAAAATTCTGCAATTCGTCAGGCTATATTTCTTTAAAAATCCGTTTTCCTTAATTTTTCGTTTTTTCCTGATAACAAGGGAACTATTGGTTCTACAGGGTTACGCTTGTGCTTAAATTAAAGTTAAATAACTGCTATATAATTTAATTTCCTCGTTGGATGGGTATTTTAACCGATACTATACTCGGAAGACGGCTAAAACTACAATTTTGAAGTGCTGTATCTCGGGACGTATTGGACTTACGAAGCTGCTGTAACGCTCAAATTGTAGCAAATGTTGGCGGACACTGTATATAACAATAAATAAAATTTATAAATGTAATGTCATTTTTGTAACATTCTATAGGTAATTGTGCAATATTAATAACAGGAGCTCCATTTCTTGAAAAATCCGTTTTCCTTAATTTTTAGTTTTTTTCCTGATAACAAGTGAACTATTGGACCTATAGGGTTACACTTATACTTAAATTAAAGCTAAGTAACTGCTCTACAACTTTATTTCCCATGACTTTCCTCGTAGGATGAGCATTTTAACCAATATTCTGCTCGGAAGGTGGCTAAAACTACAATTTCGAACTTTTTGAAAAAAATTGCCAATCTTTGAAGCGCTGTATCTCTGGACGTATTCGACCTACGAAGCTGCTGTAACACTAAAATTGTAGAAATTTTGTCTACTTTAAAAGTGTACAGGACGACTTTTTTCGTAGGATACAGCTTTTAGAAACTGAAAAAAAGTCTAAAAAAAAAGGTTTTTCGAGCACCACGCAGTTAGCACAGGTCTTTCGAAGCTGCAAACTTGGTTTTACACTATTGGTATCTATCCTTACAACATACCAAAAAATCAGCGCAGTGCAATTTTTTGCGACCTAACGCGATTTTTGTGTCTACGGTGACTGGCCTAAAAAGTTTGAAATGTTTACTAATTTCAATAATATGGCAATTCACATATAGTTGCTTTGGAACCAGCGCGAGACACTAGATTTATATTGGCAGCACTATTTCTTGGCAGTGTATTAGTGCGCAATTTTAAATGTTCAAAATTTTTAACTTGCGAGGAGGAACATTTCACATTTATTAATAGGAATAAAAAGATTCGTAATTTCTGACCGACTTATGCCAAACAAAATAAGGCTTAATTCAACTCAGAGTGATTTCCGATAAATGAGTAATATAATGAATACCGATGAAGGGTGAGCAAAGGCACAAGTAATTTCGAAATAATTTAAAAAATCTGGTGTGATACACTCACACAACTTTCTTTCACAGTGATCTTATAATTAGCCAAAAATTAGATTTTTAATTTTTAAGCATTTGCATTTAAAAATTACAAATTCTACAAAAATGGTACAAAATAGAGAGTTAGTTAAAGAGAAATTTTTTTTCTAGAATTTTAAGCTGAATTCAAAAATGTAATAATATACCGGGTGTTCTATTTCAAATAGGAGTAAATAAAAAAACAGAAAAAAACAAAAGAAACCCATTTTAGAAGTACTCAACTGGAAATCACCTATCTCACAACAATACACATTAAAAATGTAATAAAAATGTAAAGTTTGAAAAAAATCGTTGGGGCTGTTTCTGAAAAAATGAAAAAACTGAAAAATCACAAGAGTAAACACCTACTTCCGGTTATGAGATTTTCTTCAAAAGATTGATGTCTCATCTACATAGTACGTACACAAAACTTATTCTGTTCACAGACAGACACAGACAGACACGCACAGACCAATGAAAAAAAATGTTTTTTGGGATCAGGGGACACTAAAACGTGAAGATCTGTTGAAAACTCAATTTCGAATTTTTGGGGTAAATCCAATACTTCCTTTAGGAAGTAAAACGTAAAGTAGATTTTCTGTAAGTACATTAGATTAGAGTAGATTAGATTTGAGTTAGTAGGGCGTTCAGGCAAGGTTACCTCTCTTATACTGCGACCTACAAGATCTATAGCAATAAAAATCCCTAATTAAAATCGGTCGCAGAATCCTATGTCTTCAACGAAGCCCAATACTTCTTTGGGGTGAAGCTGTGTTCTACCGTTGGCCAAAGGGCATGCAATTGATTCCAACGTTTACGAGGTATTGCGTCGCTCCGCTGTTTCCTCGTCTTCCATACAGAAGCAACAGGTACTGTCCTGGAATACAGCAATTTTCTTTACGTGATACCTCAGTCGGCAGTGTCCAGTTGATAGTCCTGTATATTCAGTACGCCAGTCTCCGATTACGCCTTAACTGCTTTTCCGATAGAAAGATTGATTGGGGCGATCCTAATGGGTTGAAGCGGCATATTTTAAGATTATTTTGACATATACGTGGCGTCACAAAAAAAGTTGGGCTCAAAAAAGTATTATTTTTTTAAATAGAACACCCTGTATTTATTTATGTCTATTTAATCCCCTATAAGTTCTACGTTCAATTCTAACTTTTGTTTTAAATTACTCTCATCGTTTCAAACTTATGAACGTTTTTAGTATTCTTGTGTCAATATCAATCAAATTTCAATATCTTCAATCTTTATTTTCTCAATTCTTTTAAGCGGAACACCCATATTTTATATATGAATAAATAGATCCTTAAACTTCCTTTATTTTGACCGCAGTATGCTATACTGTATTCCAAAGAGTATTTGAGAAATTAAGTTTTTAATAAAAAAATACGATAAATGTGTACTATTTGGCGCATGGTTTATAATAGTGCTGGTAAAAATTTGATTTGACCGTTAAAAGGGCTTTTAGTTAATCGCGGTTTTTCCAAAAATCGAACAACAATAAACTGGTTAACCGAAAACCTGATTTTAAACTGGTCTACGAACTGGTTTGTAAATCTGTTTAAGAACCGGTTTCTAAACCTGTTTGAGAACCGGTTTGCAAACCTGGAAGAACCGGTTCACGAAGCGGTTTGAAAACCTGTTTTTAAACAGTTTTAAAACCGATTGATCAACCGGATTTAACATCGATTTATCAATTAAATTAAAAGTTTGTTCTTAATAATAAAAGTGAGATTGTATAGCTTTCACAGTTTATAAGTATGACCAACTTATGTTTATAAGGGCGATTTATAAATCGATTTTAATCCGATTTATAGACAGGTGTTTAAACTGGATCGTAAACCGGTTTACAAACCGATTTTTAAACAGGTTTACAAAACGCTATATTGTACTGATGATAGGCCTTAAAGCTTGAATATAAATAAATAATGAGTGGGCTAGTCACCACAAATAAAAATATGTTTTAAGAAGAATTCATATGTTGTAATCTGATCTCAGGGCTTATTAAAAATTCTGCTTTGTATACATTACTGCAAAATGCCTTTCCTTTTTTATTTATTGACAACCAATTATAAAATAAAAGCTCCGGCTTTGCATGAGAGAACTCAAAATCTGCGAGGGTTGCGTTGTAACATACAGCATAACATTTACTGTTGAGTATGATTTTTACACAGGTATGGCAAATATCCAACTTTTCTGGTCTGACAGTTTAACCTCTAAATTGACGGAAAAAACAGATATGATTGAACGCACCAAAATTCAACGGAAATAAATGCAAATTTCTCCAACAAGCAACAATTTTCACAGCAAGTAATTATTAGCAATGCAATTATGAATCAAGTAGTTTGGGCTAACCTGAATTACGTCATAGGATGACGCCTAGCGTTTTCTGTTTTGGATCTGGCTGAAGTCGTTTTCGCTTTACTGCATTTTCAAGGGACGCTATCGCTATACTTACCCCCTTGACGGACCGTGATGGCTGGAATCTTTTTCTGCACCTCGTACGATATCTGCTCTACGTGCTGCACGATGCTGAATACCCTTCGTAACTCCTTTCCTATTCAAATTCACCTCGAAAGGTGTACCTGGTTCCTGGAACTGCACTTTCAAGTGACGCCACAGCTCTTATTTATGGCTTCTGCTTTCTGAACTTAGGTACCAAGGAAGGTCTAAACTACTCGCTGCATACAAATTTCAGCTTGCCGATGCCTCAAAACTGGTCGAAAACTGAACCCAATGTTGTAATCACTTGGGCAAACCGTTAGGATAACTTTCCTCTTCACTGGGACTTTATAACTCTATGCAAATTTGCGCGAAGGCATTCCCCGGACTGTGATTAAATAAAACCCAACTTGGACTCAAATAAATAACTTTCTATATTCACAATAATACAACTTTTACAAGCCAATCTTACACACAGCTATTTTGTCTTGGCTTGGGTTGTCAACAATAACAAATTAACATCTCGTATCCTAGCAACCTGAAGTAGGTTTTGTACATTGTTTTCTGTAGAAACTAAATTGTTCTTGGATAAATGTTAAACCGTAGCACTTTTTTAACCTCACATCTCTGCCTTTGTTACATAAGTTTTAATAGCACTGGTTTCACGAGTTTTAATTAGCACTGCACCATTGTATTTACTCCATCGTAGGAGGCATTATTAATGGTCTTTGCATTCTATGCTTCCTTACACTGCTTCTTACCTTTCAGCTGCGTTGCCGATTGTCGGCTTCAAAATTTAATTACTATCGCTGCATATAACTTCATCACATCACATCAAATTCACAACTCTTGTCTTGACTTTACAATGTCTAATCTGTCAGTCACATAAATTAAGTGCATCCGCCACAACGAGCACAATTAATGAAAATTAAGTTAAACGCAGCCCTGCCGATACTTTTTAATCTAATGCCAACCTCTGTCAATCAAACTATAGTTACTGCTAATAATATCTTGTATACTTATTAGTGTACAAAATTCTGGGCCTATTTGAAACTTTCTTTCATGTTCGTGTATTAGTTATGCAACTAGATTTGCTGCTGGCAAAAAAACATTACAATATGAACCGCTTATTTTCAGGTTTTCGGTTAACCGGTTTACCGGTTTTCGATTTATGGAAACACCCTGCTTAACCGAAAGCCGAAAACCGTCAAATTGTTTTTTTTTACCAGCACTATTGTAAACCATGCACCAAATAGTACACATTTATCGTGATTTTTTATTAAAAGCTTAATTTCTTAAATATCCTTTGGCATAAAGTAAAACATATTAGCGTCAAAATAAAGGAAATTTAGGGCTTTATTTATTCCTTTAATAAATTATAAGATGTTCCATTTAAAAGAATTGAGAAAAAAATGATTGAAGATATTGAAATTTGAACGGGTATTGTATTGTATTGTATTGTATTTTTATTCATCATAATATACACCGTGGTGCTTAGATATGTCACAATTCCAGTTTAAATATAAAAATATAAAAATAAAAAAATACAATGCATTTACAGAAATAGTCAACTACAGATAAATACAGTAACAACAAAAATACTAAAGTCAATAAAACAAGACAGTCTTAATTTTCAACAAATCTGAAATCGGAAAGTTCATAGTAGACATTGGCCAGAAGATGTTTTTTAAGCTTAACTTTGAAGAGTTTTGTTTGGGCATTTTTGAGAGTACTAGGAAGCGAATTAAATAATCCTATTCCGAAATTATTTCGTTTAGTGGAAGTTAGTCTCTGCTGCGGAACCTGTATATCGCCTCGACTGCGGGTGTCGTAACCATGGGCATCGCCGTTTTTTGTATAATCGCCATAATGTTCTTTTATGTGTAATAGATTACAATATAGTATTGCTGACGGTAGCGTTAATATGTTATATTTTTTAAACAATGGTTTACAACTGTCTAACTGACTCGCTCCCGCCAACACTCTCAAGGCTCTTTTTTGTACAATGAAAATTTTTTTCATATGTGTAGAGGTACCCCAGTTTATTAGACCGTACGTCATTACACTATGAAATAATGCGAGGTATGCAGTAATGGCAGCATCTAAGTTTACTCGATTTTTTATTTGTCTAATTACATAAATTGTTCTTGATAATTTAATTGAAAGATTGTCAACATGTGCTTGCCAAGTTAGTTTGTTATCCAAGGTAAGGCCTAAAAATTTGACGGTTTCACAGATATTTTGTTTATTTGAAAATAGTAAAGTGGTAGTTTTATTTTGGTTTAAACAAAGCTTATTTGCCTGGAACCAATCTGAGGCTTGGTTGATAATGTTGGTTTGTAACTGATTGACTAGAGTTTCATCTTCTACGTGGTTTGCAAAGGTCGTATCGTCTGCAAATAAAGTCGTGAAAACTGGGATGGCATTAGGCAAATCGTTAACATAGATTAAAAATAATAACGGTCCCAATACACTTCCTTGTGGGACACCATGTTGAATTGAAGACATCTGGCTATACTGACCTTTGCAAAATACACATTGAGATCTGTCAGATAAGTAGGATGACATTAGTTTTAGAGTTACTCCCCTGCAACCGTAATACTCCAGTTTATCGAGTAAAATGCTTTTTGAGACACAGTCGAACGCCTTGCTTAAATCAAGAAATAGTGCAAAGGAAGATTTTTTGTTTTCCAATGATTCTGTTATATAATTAATGAGATTCAGCACGGCTCCCGACGTGTCCCTTCCTTTTCTGAACCCAAACTGTCTGTCCGTAAAAATATGGTTGGTTTCAAAGAAATTTAGAATTCGAACTGCAATAATTTTTTCTATAATTTTGGCCAAAATAGGGAGAAGCGCAATGGGTCTATAATTTGATCTATCATCAATTTCACCCGATTTATATAAAGGTATAATTTTGGCTTGTTTCAATTTATTAGGAAATATGCCCGTCTTTAATATCATGTTTGCAATATAAGCTATCGGGGCAGATAAACATAAAACATTTTCTTTGTACATGCAAACCGATTGATTATATAGGTCTAATGATTTTGACTTTTTTAATGCCTTTATAATATCTTCTACCTCGGATTCCTCAACAGCAAATAAGAATAGTGATTGTTCATTATTTATTGGTAATTTCTTTAGATAAACACTGTGTGAGTACTTTGATGGGGGAATATTTGATAATAAATCGTCGGCTACATGCACAAAGTAGTCGTTGTGAGATTCTGGGGAAATCACACTTACCACTCCATTGCTATTGATATTGTTTACACCTTTTTTTATTATTCTCCATATTGTTCTTTGTTTATTATCAGACTCCAAGATTTCTTTACTGATTTTTTCTTTTTTTAATTTTAAGATTTTTTGTTCGTATTCGTATTTTTTTTGTTTAAATTCAGCCGATAGAAGATCATTATTTTGCAAGTTCAATTTCAAAATGTTTCCAAGACGATTTATTTCTTCCCTGGCCAAAACTATTTCCGGATTGGTAAATATAGAGGCATTTTTACGTTTGTTATTTGTATTAATTTTAATGGGAGGAAAAGATAAATCGTGATAATATGTAAAAACTTTATAAAAAGCATTAACTGCGCAGGTTGGGTCAGACTCTCTATATAATTCTACCCAATCTTCCGTTAAGAGGTAATTTGAAAATTTGATTCTATTTCTAGAACTTTTATTTGGTACGGTTTTGTAAACAGAGGTCTCCCGTTTTTGAATAGTGTTAAATTTAATTATTTGAGATTTATGATCAGATATGTGAAATTCAGCCACAGTTGCAAGTTGTGTTTCAAAATTTGTGAAGATGTTGTCGATACACGACTTGGAATTTTTTTGTTCTCTAGTAAAGTCGGTGATATTTTTTTGTAATCCAAAAGAATGGAATATGTTAGTAATTTCGATGCTTTCCTTAGATTTAACTGCAAAATTTATATTAAAATCGCCACCAAACACTAGCTTACTATTTTTAAAATATTTAGATATTAAGTCAAGAGCATGAGAAAGTTTATTTTTAAAGATATCGATATTACCACATGGTGAACGATATAAAGCCACCGCAACACAGTTCAAATCAGCAAGTTTAATGCCAGTGCATTCAAAATGTTTTTCACTGTTAAGTTCACTAATGAAATTTATTGATGTAAAAACGTGATCAGATCTAGTAAAAATGCATACTCCTCCACATTCACTCTCCAATCGGCAGTAACAAGAAGCTAGATTGTAATTATTTGGTGTATATAAATGTTTTTCTCCATCCTTAAGCCAATGTTCACTAATCATCACCACGTCAAAATTTTGTTCAGTTAAGATGGATTCAAGATAATTGTGTTTGTTTCTAATACACTGAATATTTGCATGCAAAATAGTAATATTACTGGTGTTTTTATTACAAAAGAGAGGCACTGAATGTTTGTCAATGATAGAAGATACTTGCTCTTCTGGGCACGTCGATCGTATTAAAAATTTCGTTTTGGCGAGTAGTATTTGCCATGGCTTTCCCTGGATTGTTGTAGGCGTATTAGATGTTGGGAGGAGACAAATGATTTGTAGGTTGCAAGGTCCGCCGATGCAGTAGAAGATCCTATGCCATACGCTTCAAAGTACTTCATGTATAATTGTTTTAGCGACTCCACGTCTACAGGAAGGCCCTCAGAAGCTAAAAATACCCTTAGAGAAGCATTTGTGAAGCCCTCGTGACAAACTGATTGCGGTTGTTCATGTAGATAGGATATGTACAACCTGACGGCATTCATTATTGCTGGTTCCCGCAGACGAGCCAAAAGGTACCGGCCTTCATCGGTGGCAGATTGCATTGTCAGTTTCACCCTTGGCGGAGTCATTGCATCTACTGTGAGATTTGTTTTCTGGATGCCTGCACTCACAAATTTTATGGGTTGATTTTCATTAAAGGTGTGTTGTTTGCCAGCTGCTATAGCCTCCCCATCAGAATGAAGCCTTAGAATCTTCTCTTGAGTAGTGAATTCTTTAGTTATCTTATTCTTCACTTTGTCCAGCTGCGTTTCATTTCCTTCGTTAGGATTTTCCTCAAGATGGCATTTTCTTTCTACTGACCACTTTACCGATACACCAGCAGGCCAGAACTGCTCTTCTGCTAATCGAGCGGCAGACTTTCTGTTTATGGTGCCGATCTTGTATGTTATCTCCGCTGCATTTTCTGATTGTTTTAATAGGGGGTAGCATCTTATAAAGTCCGACACTCGCAACTTTTCTTTAATATAATGTACTACGTGATTACGTATTTTAAACACGCTGTTTTAAAATACACCAGTTTTATTAAACTTTAGTATATTTGTATCCTAAATGACATCCTCAATTTTCAGGAAAACATATTCAAAAATGGGGTAAATGTGACGTTTTAAATGAAAGTTTTATATTGACAAAAGAATACTAAAAACGTTAAATTGAAAACGATGAGAGCACTTTAAGAGAAAAGTTAGAATTAAACGTAGAACTTTTAGGGACTTAAATAGCCTTAAAAAAATACAGGGTGTTCCATAAAAAACAATTAATACGTATTTCAACCCAACTTTTTTGAGACATATACAGTGTGTCCCCGGATATGTGAAACGACTCTTGTGAAAGGTAAAAAATTCTCAAATTAGATTTTCATTTTTTGGGATTCAGCCCTGCTTGGTTAAAGGCGAATTTCTAACATAATTTCAGTTTGGAAAAATCAAGTATGCCTTGGAAATTTTCAAAAAATCTTTTTTTCTCTAAGGTAAAGTGCCTTTTATGTGAAAAATACGACAAAAAGGTATTAAGAAAAGTTGTTTAGAATCAACATCTAGGCCTATATACTAAATTTCAAAATCCTCGGCCAACTTTGATCTCTCACAATTAATAATAAAGATGTAAAGTTAAAAAAAATCGTTAGAGCCGCTTTTGAAAAAATCGAAAAAAACTGAAAAATCACAAGAGTAAATACCTACTTCCGGTTATGCGATTTTCTTCAAAAGCTTGCTGTCGCATCTACATAGTACACAAAACTTATATATAAAGTTTCAACACCATACCCCTTTCCGTTTTTGAGATAATCTGTTCACAGACAGACACACAGGCAGACCAATGAAAAAAAATGTTTTTTTGGATCAGGGGACTCTAAAACGTGAAGATCTGTTGAAAACTCAATTTCGAATTTTTGGGGTGAATTCAATACTTTTTTTTATTGTAAAAGGAAGTAATAAAAGTGTTTAAGTAATATTAAACAGAAACATTATAAGGTAGAGAGTACTTATTCATTTAAGAGATATTCAGAATATTTAACTGTAAGGGTATCATATTGGTTGGATTGTCAGTTTGACATTTGAATGAAGTTGACAGACAGAATTAATTTAAATAATTAATTTTTAATTTAAAGATCAATTGATATAAAAGCAAAGTGAACTAACCTGAGAAAGAGTCAAATGCTATACCAGAGCTAGTAAATCATATTAATAAGATTGATAATGTTAAAAAAGGACCTACTTCTAAAATATTATGATTAGTATGAATCCTAATAATATGAAGATAACAATAGCTGCGTTCGGAAAGGTGCCTCTGACAGCTCTGTTTCCTCGAAATCATTCGCAGAAAGAGATCGATAATAGCCATCGGCGCGGGTGGAAGTGATATGAATGAACGATCTCGAGGAAACAGAGCTGTCAGTGGTACCTTTCCAAACGCAGTAAATATAAAGTATAGTTTATACACTACAATATATATAAATGGTGTACCTGCGTCTCTGCGTCACCATTTCATCGGTACCGATCGGAAGCATGGCTCCCAAAATCAGAACGCCACTGCATCATTTACAGCGCAACGGCAAGCATATGGATTTATCAGTGAATGCGAGTTCAAATCCCATCGACTGTAATGTTTTTTTAATTTCCAAATTCATGTAATTCACATTACTAAGTGTTTCTGTATTATTAGCAGCATTAAGGTATTTTTCTAACTATTTTCTAGATACTTTTGAAGAATTCAACCATAATTCGATCTAGCAAAAGTTGTTTTTCTTGCAGCGCGCTTTCTGTATTAAACACTTTGAAAACATTTTCTTTTATAACTTTTTTATGTACAAATCAATTTTAAAAATGCAAAAATTATTTTAATTAGAATAAGACCACTTATATGGTGCGCTCAAGCTAGTCAAGACATATCAATATGTTAAAATTATAAAATATAAACAAATAATTACATATTATTATGAGTAGTAATATATGAACGTAGAATAAGGTTATGTACTCGCAGTAACACTGCCACACTAATTTATAATAAATATTTAAAACGTGAAGCTTTTTCTGTCGGTATGTAGTATGAGCCTTGCATCAGGCCGATTTAGATAATTCTTTTTTCTTTAATAAAAGCTGCCACCGTGTAAGGTCGCAAAAGTGTCTCAAATTGAAGAAATTTTAACCGAAAAGTGATTGTAGCGGAAATATGATGGTAGTCGAACAAGTTAGCTCTCAAAATCGGTATGTGGTGTTCTGCTGATTGTTGCAATGAGTCACTGTATCGGCGATAAACCCAAAGTAGTGAATGTGTTCTATATGAAATATGTGCAATCAGTGGACCCGCTCCAACAGTTGTTTAAAATTTAAGTTAGTTTCTCGCCACTGCTGTATTAATTACATTGTTTTAAAAATGTAAACATTTTTATAATTAGGGTAAGGCCACCTATGCGGTGGGCCAACGAGTTAATAATTATAATGTATTTATTGATATAGTTGGGAATTATAAAACAAACGCCGTTATAATCTGGTAAACATATAACATTTCCTTTGAAACTTTCGACTAGATTGGGTGCAATTCGCATTATTATAATTAGCATTATTTGGGCTAACATCGTTAACACTACAAATTCATTGTTTGTAAAATTGACTATTGTTTATTTGTTTTTTTTTATTAGTACGAAAGAAAGTCTTTTTTTTCACTGTCATTTTGGCGCCCCTTGCCGCTTGCGCCTGTAGGCGGAGGCCTACTCGGCCTATACCTAGTTACGGCCCTGCTTCCTGCCATTGTATTACTATCCCATTGAACTTATATGAGTATTCTAAAAAACTATATAATAAGTTAGTAATCAACCCCAAATTAAAATAAAAGTCGGAAAGGTTTGGAAGGAAGTCTTGAGCATATGCGATGCGGATAAGTGGAGAAATGGCATTAAGCACTGTGATTTTCATATCAGGTGTGATTAAGTGAATTATATGGAAGAACATTGTGTGGTCAGCGTTCCTCCTGTGGCACTTCGTTAGCAGAACCGTCCGATTTTGATGAAGATTCGGAATTGGAAATAAAAATAGACCCCTTCAGCTTTAATAAACAGACCTAACAGAAGATCTAACAGCAGAAGCACAAGACAATGTTGAAAAATGTGCAAATTCTGAGTTTGTCTATAGTATTGTATTAATTTATTAAGTTCTTCCTGGCATAATACTAATATGGTGTAAACATTTACCATAAAGGGCTTTTTGTTATTCTGAAACATACATCTGTTAACACTAGGTACGACTTAGTTTGACATAAGATATGTAACTAGCACTTACGCAGTCTAATTACACTACTTTAAAAATAATATAACACGAATTTCAACTAAATTACGTTGATTATGTAATGCTTTGATTACCTACTGCATGACATTTCAAAGTGAAACTAAAGTTATTACTGGCAATACAAGCACAAGGAATTAAAGATTAAACCATTTTGGAGAAATCGTAGACACCAATAGACGGTTACAAATACACAAAATATCCAAAAGCTTTCTATCCCTACAGAGGCGAAACAGTTTGTAACACATGAAAATTTTTTTTTCGCTGAAATGAAGAGAATGAAAAGTTGTAGTGCACGGTACAAAATTATTGAAAATGTCATCATCGCGATGATATAGTTTTGCATAGAAGCCGTAGATCTTCTTTGCGTTTCAATAAAAATGGCTCTTATGTCGTTTTTTATTTAACATGTTTCTAATATAATGTTTAGTGCGATACTGCGATAATGTAAACGCTTTTGATTTGAATCCTGCAAATTGATTTGGAAAGACTTCTTCAACGTTTATAAATTTACAAAAATAATTGTAGACAGTTTAGAAGTTTAGATATACCCTCGGACGCTCCTTTTTCCAGGTCCTAGAAAAGAGTGTACTCAGCACGTGCGGAGTCCTTCATGAGCTCCTAGACTTCTATCACTTTCCTAACGACTCATACTAAAATGTTTCACTCATTTGTTTTTAAATTTTAATTAATATAATTGTTCAAATGAAATCGACCATGTTGAAATACCAAAATTAAGAAAATAAATCACTTATTAGGTCTTTCCCACAGCATCAAAAATTAAAGATAACCCCGTTGCCGCAGTATAATAAAAACTGCTCTGTGTAAAACTCACCGCTGTCTTGGTTGGTGTGCCAAACTCGACTCGACTTATAAAACTTCTGGCTCAAACCTCTTGCACCCGCTTTATTACATATTTTATTAAACTTCTAAATTTCCTCAATTTAGCGTTGTTGCGGAACCTTTTTAAACTCGCCGGTGTCCTGAGAAAGCGGTTTGTCTCCGACTTACTCTCAGCTGGTTGATTACATCTGTGGCGTTAATTCCGAAACTTCTTATCGGGCTCCAAGCTGAACAAAAGTTATTTCGCGAAACCAAATAAATCCGACAAGGTGCGACTGTGTGAGCGCGCGTTTGCACGGACGCTAATTCAATTAAGGGGTCAGTTAATTTGCAAACCGTGGGTGGATAATTAAGTCTGGGCGGCTGAGTTAATCAGCAATATCGCGAAATTAAACGTGATTTGAAGGCTAATTGCCGGTTGATTAAACAAAAGCAGTTACGACCAGTCAGGGTCAACTTTGAACTCCGCACACTTCGGACCGGGTGTTACGTGGACATGTCTCGAATTAATAATGCATGTTATGAAACAATTGTCGGCATTAACGGTTATTGCGAAGATAAGCCGAGAATGGCTTTTTAATAATAGATTATTGTTTAGAAATGTGAATGCTATTTAATAGTTTATTTATTTCTAGAGCGTTGAGAATCAATTACACTGTAATTGATAAATTTTGAGCTCCCACAGAATCTTTTATAAACATTTATAAACAAATTATATCATTTACAACCATGAGCATATCTAGACTTCTTTAACTCTGGAAATTTTTCAATTATTACAAGCAAAAATAATAACACTAGGAATCAATCTGGGCACGTAATATTTACCTCCTCCCTTTGGAAAACAATGAGTACGTTTTCAAATGACAAGTTGGTTAGCTGTCGTACTTACACTACTTAAATTCAGTTTACGTATTAAGGATCGAAATACTTAATATCTAAAAGGATTAAATATCGACTGGATCTACTAATATTTAAGAAATTTCGAGAGAAATTTCGTGAATAACATGATTTCAGAGGTTTTTGCGACCATTGAGTAAGCCTCCACACTAATTCCAAAATAAAAATTGCAGTCTTCTCGGCTGTTGATGTCTAAAACCAACGATTGTTTCATGTACGATGACGTCTTTCTTATTTAAAAAAAATATCGTGATGAATACTGATCAGATACAACCACGACAATCGATAGTTCGTCATTGTTGACGCGCAACCAAGTTTTTATCTTGCTTAGAGTCGCTCGTTCATTTGTACATGTCGTTACTGGTAAAGTTAAGGTAATTTATTGTCAAAGCTATTTTAATCACAGGAAATATAACAAATATTTTACTTTCCACTGATCTGTCTGTGAAACGAGGCATATAAAACAGTCCATTACCCCCTAGGGCGTTATGAGCGGGCCTCTCGAGAAAGCATAATGAGCGAGCGTTATCATTACGCCCGCTCGTAACGCCCTACGGTGTTATGGACTGCTCTGCAAGATTTTCAAGTTATTTGAGTATTCAACGTTTAAAAATAAAACGTTGTATGCACCATGGGCTTTACTTGATGTCCATAGCCTCCAAACCCTCAGGCTTGTAAAGTTGTCTCTCTCGAAAGGGCACAAAGAACTTCATAATGCCTTTGGCACATAAATAACTGTTTTGGTTATGTTCCCATACCGGCTCTTTCCTACCAAATATAGTACCATAACTGTTTCCAAAATGTTATCTGTCTTATAAACAATATAGTAAATAATTGGGATTCGTTCCTTAGGGTAGCAATACAAACAATACTTTTTTTATCTAAGCCAATATTGCGTAAAGCTGTATTCCTTTCTCAGAGAAAACTACAAGAAAGATTAAAGTTGTAGAGAATTATACAGCAAAACGTATGCTATTTAGGAAAGTGGCGTTAGGACACCATAATTGACAAGAAAGAATAAAATCAGGCATATCTAGTTTAGTAGATCAGGTTAATGGTTAAAAAACAATACAAACAGATTAAGATATTTAACATTTTCAACTACATATAATGACTAATTTATGAATGACAACCAAACAGCTCAATAATAACCAGAGAAGCGGTAATTCAGTCAGTTGTTACGATTTTATTGCGCATCTATTCGATTTCGATGTCTGTAGTATTTAGTCCTTATGGTTACACTTCAGTTGCGCATCTATTCGATTTTAAAGTCTACGCTACTCAGTTCGTACTTTGCGCGCTTGTATCATGCCTACTTATTGGCCTTGCAGCCCAGAAAGTAAAAGTTCGCATTCGTTACATGAACGTTCTTTTCCGCCTTGCTCGCTGAACGGCTTGAAGTTGACATAAGCGTTAGTAGAAAGTGTTAGTGAATTTATGGGCTGCAGTTTGATTTGTTTTGGGTGATGTTTGCCTGTGCCTTTTGGGGCGGATTCGAATTCCTGAAATGAGGGAACATTATTTTCACGCAATTTTCGGCGGATTTTACTCTTGTCGAGTTTCGCACGTGCCCAGAAGATTCGGGGTGAGTAGGAAGTTTTCTTCAAGCTGCATTTAATTTCACTTGTATTCTATCGTGGGCTCTTTTCTCCTTTATAGTAGTGACTGGAGAGCCGTTACGGCGATATTTGCAAAAGCGGTCGTTTCTACCACGCTTGGAATGCGAAATGCCGCTTAGAGTCATGAACCGTGCTATAGTCGTGGCCCGTTTAATTCCTGCAGCGTGCGTTCTTAGAGCCCAGGAAGGGACTACACCCAGAAGCCTACCTTCAGGTCTAAGTCTCCCTTTTGTGTTGAAACTTCCCCTAGGAACCAGTGTTCTGCCGCTCGAGATTTTTCAGTCGTTTTGAAGTTCGGATCATCGACGTGACCTTGAGGGTCGACCGCACCTGAAGCACGCAAAGCGTTTCCTTCCAAGCTACGAAATAGACATCGCTCTAACTTCGCTTTTCAAACTTCCGTCTAATTTTTTATGTGTGCAATAACATTTTATTGCTGTTTTGTGAACCTGTGAGTTTGTACTAGATCGTAAGCATTTGATTGAGGTTCTTCGAAACTATAACTTATTAATCATAGTTGTTAACTTATGTCAACTTGCGAATTCAAATTGTTATTGTACTGTGATTATATACTCTGATATTTGCATTCTGGCCTTATTTATTTGTTACTGCGACCTGTACTCGAGTTGAGCTTCTCTTTCAGATTATTTTGGGCTACTTGAGTTTACGAATTCTCGTTTTGAATGCCTGTATACACTTGTCGTTATTTGATAAAAATCCGTTGGCGCCCTTTTTGAGTTTATTTAAAGACCTGTTGTTTCCGCGATGCTCCTTGAAGTTATGCAAGCCTTCGATTTGCGTAGTTCCGGGAATTACTTCTTGCACTAGTTCAATTCGCACCTCGGAACATAAATTGTATAATATTGTTGAACCAGGTTGTTTTTGTGACAGGAGATTAAGTTTCTTGGTTGCAATAAGATGTGATTAGAGTGGCCAGGCCTAACCACTCTTTTAAAGACAATTTTAGCCTGTGTCTTCGTCACAAATGAATACCCTTTAGCATTTAGAAGTATATTGATTTATTTAACAGATACAAGTTCTTATATATAATTGAATGTATGTCGTGGTGCTGTTTTTGAACTGATAACCTATTATTGACATAGTCCAAAAACCTCAACGTTTTGCATAATAATACATTGCAGGTACACAATGTGTGTGAAATCTGACCTAGCAACGACAGCGGTCTGTATAATGATTCCTTATAGTATACTGCAACGTGACCCAGTAAATTGACGCTAATACAGAGTTTGCCTACAAATAATTTAACTGGCACATGTCGTGAACTAGTTTTTATATTCTAATTGAAAGCACTTTTGTGTCCGCATGATTTTACTTAATTCTATAAAATTGCCTTGTCTATGATCAAACAACTGTACACACCGTCTCCAAAACGAGCTAGTGTCGGCCGGCAATTGTATCCAAGTAATCACAAGGTTGTCTGCTTTTTTGAGAGAATAGCCAACGGAGATTTCCTATGATAACACAGTATACAGAGGAACTTCTGTGTAGTCAAGGTATTAATAATAATGGCCTGGAACCTCCGAATCAAGAATTCAGTGAAATTAGAAAATATAAATCTCTTCTATAAATTAACAATGTATTAAATTCAATGAGACAGAAAACAAAAAATACGAAAGTGTTGAAGAAAGATGGGCAGATATAAAGACGATAAGAAATATCAAAAACACATTTAAATCGAGAAAATAAAAAACCGCCCAAGAAATAGTGAATGACACAGGTTATACCGGAAATGATTGAAGAAAGACGCCAATTAAAGAAACAAGAACAGAATAATATGCAATGAAAACACAGAGAAATATGAAGAGAAACTAGAACCGCTAAGAAAAGATGGTCTAATGCGGAATGTACTGATATCGAAGAAATAGATAAAAACAAGACACTTTTCCAATGCGTAAGAAAATAAAAATGAGTCTAGGAATTGGGCGTACAAGCAACATTAACAACTTATATGATAACAAAAGAAAAAAAGATCATACAGAGTATAGAAGAAAAACGACAAATCTGGAAAACAAGCATAAATCAGCTTTTCGACGACATTCGAACTTCATCAGATGAATCAATGGTGAAATGCCCTGGACCACCTATAATACAGGAAGAAGTTGAAAATACTATAAATAAATTGAAGGAAAGAAAAGCATGTGGGCCTCGGAGAGGTTTGTATAAAAAGTCTATTAATGTTATTCAGCAAAATCTATAAACCCGGCACTATACCTGATTGGCTTAAATATTCGTATTCGTCACCCTATCCAAAACACGAAATTCAAAGAAATGTGAGGACTACCGAACAGTCAGCCTTACTCTTCAAACTGTTTCTAATAATAATCCACGACAGAATATATAGAAAATTTGAATCTCATATTGGAAACAGTTATTGAGAATTTATGAACGGGACACAGGAAGCCCCGTTTGCTCTTCAGATTAATACAAAGATGCAGAGACGTCAGTACCGACGTACACGTATATTCTATAGACTTTAACAGAGCATTTGACATGGTGAAACATGAAAAATTAATTAACATACTAAGAAGAACAGGTATTGACGACACTGACATGAGAATCATACAAAATCTTTATTACGGCCAAAAAGCATCGGTAAGTGTTGGAGGACAATTAACAGAAGAAGCAGACACCTATAGCGGAGTAAGACAGGGCTGTGTCTTGTCTCCACTTTTATTCAATATTTATTTTGAAGAAATATTTAATAAAGCACAAGGCGATATACAAAATGGAATTATAAACGGAATTTTGATCAAAATATAAAGTATACCGATGACACCGTTCTTCTAGGCTGAACACAAATAAACCCACATATATGTTAATTACTAATAATTACGACGCCGATGTGGTCACAAGACACAAGAACAATGAAATGAGTGGAAAGCTTCACTTATCTTGGATACTTGGTAAGAGATCAATCGGACCACAGCAGGGAAATAAGGCAAAGAATAGAGACAGGAAGAACTAGTAATACTCTGAGTCTACTACTGCGTGTGAGAATAGTTGCGTGCTACCTCTATTCAGTTTTGCTGTACGGCGTGGAGACCTGGACTTTCACGGAAGCTACTACTAAAAAGTTAAAGCATTTGAAATGTGGGTGTTCCGACGAATTCTGAAAATAGCTCAGAGCATGAGACTAACAACGAAGTCTTAAAAAGAACGAAAGTGGACAGAGAACTGACGAAGTCCATTAAAATAGAAACTTATATATATATGGAGCACATCATACTTAATGAATAATATAGCATACTCGAACTAATCATTCAAGGTAAAATTAACAGCAAAAGAGGACATGGCAGACCAAGAATATCCTGTCTGAAGAACCTACGCCAGGGGTATGGTAAAACATTCAATGAATTTTTCCGAGTGGCTATTAATAGTCTCGATCGCAATGATGATAGGTAACGTTCGCTGAGCGCATAAGGCACACAGAAGAAGAAGAAGGATGTGGATATAAACATAGAAAAGAGTAGTGTTCTCACAAAAAAATCTGTTCTTACAAATAAACTATAAGTTATCCATGGAAAATAAAACTAATGTCAACATCAAGCATTAGAGACAGCAATCTTTAGAATTTCCAATCACATCTCCTCAGCGTATAATATAAACTTACAATAACAACAAAAGCGATGATAGTTAATGCAACTTGCTGTTAGCATTACTCTTATTTTTCATGACTAACCTTTATGTAATTTCTTTTTGAACTCACCGTATAAACTTGACTGTCTTTACTGTGTCTTACGTGGGTCAAACATCACAGCAACTGAAAAATCGAATTCATCAACACAAAAGTGAAGGAAAAGTCTAGCGCTCTTGTATTTCATATTCACTCAACTAACCACAACATATACTTTCAAAACCCTAACATTCTGGACAGCGAAGACAATTATAACAAACGTGTTTTTCTACAAATCTGTTGTATTAAGAACCGTAATTATATGAATTTCAAAACAGACGTTAATTTAAGTAATATCTATACTGCAATGAACGTAATTTAAGCTAACATACGTTTATGATAGGAATTAATATGGTTCAAGCATTGCATATATTATGTTAAAAATATTCACATATAATCTCATAAGAGCATTAATTCTTTCCGGAAATTTTTTTGAGTGCGTTTCAACAACGTCGTATTAATTTGCCCGAGCGGGACGCGAGGGCAAATTATGACGTTGTTGAGTGCACGAAAAATAATTTCCGGATATGAATTAATGCTCGAATGCAGATTCGGTAAGAAAATCGTAACGACACAAACCCTAAAAAGAAGTAATGTCTACCTACAAAAAATTTCCAAGAAATTTTTTTGTTGTCTTGGTTGGATACGGCTCGTGAACTAATTTTTCTATTGGTCATTAATCAGTGTCGTACGATTTTCTATAAAACTCATAATTTTGAATTTAAAACTGTAAGCAAATAGCATTAGCCTTGACATAATTTGAACTTAAAATAGTAAAATAGTGTTAGCTTTGACTAAAAAAGTAAAACTGTAATCATAGCAAGCTTCGAAAAAACCAAAAACAATAAAAAACCATTCGGGAACCAGAAGCCAAGCTAAGGTGCGTGTTTTGACTTTCCACAAAGAGCAACATAAAAGATATAATAAATACCAATTATTACAATTACGAAGTGCCTTTACATTAGTGCAGTATTTTTGGATAGACTGCAGAGGTTTTGCATTCATTTCTGGCGTCTCTGCACATAATAAAAAGTGTTGCACCCTGCATTTGGTTTTTGGGATGTTTTTGGTGGTGATTTGTTCCTGTTTCAATAAGAAGGGGAGGCCTTAAACCCCAGGGTAGGCAGAAACCATCGTTCATCGTAGCGGAGACTAGCCGATAATAAGGGGCCCAGTCTTCGAGAGAGTTGCTGGTGTCCCGATATAGACCTAAAGATCCGTTTGCAGGGCAGAAAGTTAAGGTCAGACGCACGTTATCCTAAAATAAATTCAGTGATTTTTCCGGTGGTGCCTTTTGTTTTAGTGGAGTTGCTTACTTCCATTATATCACCTACGCAACGCATCGATACATAATAGCAGACCTAATTGTTTAAGTTTAAGCCTACTCCGATTTGTTTCTGCGTTATAAATGCCTGGCTATAGGTTGACTTTGAGAATATTATTTCCCATAATTTTAAATATTAGTTAAGTTGGCAGCGCAGAAACGGGTGCAATTTAAGAAAACCAATATTTGTAAAAGCCAGTATATTAACAAATAATTTTACATATTTCAAATAACAAAATGGCAGAATATAACAACCCAACCCATGAGATAGAGTGATTAATCAATTAATATTAATTTAAACATACATCACATAGCCCAGCCATCTTTATTATAACAATACATATCTTATTAACTTCAAAGCTAGTATTAATCATAACGATAATACTGTCAATATAATTTAGACATCTTTTTGTGCATTATATCATTTGTTGTATGCCTTTTCTTTGAAGTTCTCCTGTATGCTGACTTCAAAATTTTCGGTTGTCACTGTCTGGTGTTTTTGGGCTGTTTGGTTACTGTTCATAAATTAGTCAATATACACGAAAAATTTAAATATTTTAATCGGATTGTATTTGATCAATTAATTTTGATTTTATGGGACTACCTTACTTGAAGTATTGTTTTTTAACCATTAACCTGTTGCATCAAACTAGATACGCCTGTTTCTGTTTTTTTGTTGCCAATTATAACGAACTTACCTCATCTTTATAAGTAGCATATGTTTTGCTGTATAATTCTCAACTTTAAACTTTATTGTAGTTTTCCTTGAGAAAAGAATAAAGCTTTTCCGAAATATTGACTTAGATAAAACAGTTCTCTTTTGAATCGTTGCCTTGAGGAACGAAATCCAATTATTGACTATATTGTTTATCAACAAGTCGTTGGTTACTATCTCGCAGTTTTATATCTTGTAACTGTTCGTAATTTCTTCTACCACTGTTAAAAAATTAGTCAGACAATTTTATTAGTTTTACATAATGTAATTCAAGGAGCAAGAAACGTGATCTACGTTCACGTGAAAATCTTTCCTGAAGAATCTTAATTCATAAATCTAAACAAGGTATGTAGTAACTTCTTCTAAAATACTTTCCTGAAATCATCATCATCGTCACATAGCTGTGCATTTCTAAGGAATTTTAGCCGCTCGTTCCCTTGAGCTCTTGTAACTCATTTGTTGTGATGAGTTAGTCCATGTTCTTTCCTCCTTAACTTAATTTAGTCTGTTGTTTGTCCTTGCTGCTTCCGTTATTTTCTTCCACGCAGCTCGGTGCTGTATCTTTTTCCTCCAACTTCTTTATTTCTTCCAGTATCTGATCGTCCCACCTGCTTTTCGGCCTTCCTCTTCCTCTGCTGGTGTTTGGTATACACATTCTGATTTTCTTTACTTCCCTGTTGTTTTCCCTTGTTCTTATGTGGCCATACAAGCGGAGTCGTTGCACTTTTATGATCTTCTTCTCCTTTTAGAATAGTTTTTTTAATGTCCATTAACCTTTTGTATTCGCCATCTACAACTTCCTTTAGTCCATATATTCTTTCTATGATCTTTCTTTCGAATATTCTTAGTTTTTCCTGTTCTAGGCTTGTTAAGTTCATCGTCTCAGAATCACAAGTCACTACCGGTCTAATTACTGCTCTATATACCCTCAACTTTTGGATTTATGCTTATCGTTTTACCTTTCATAATTTTTTGTATTTGTAGTAGATTTTGCGTCCCGTCTGCACTTTATTATTAATCTCTATATTTTTGTCTTTTTTGCTGTTAATTGTTATTTTTAAATACCGGGTGGTTGGTCATACCGTTGAACATAGGCAATTTATATGGTTTATCACGGTTATGCATATTCCTGCTCACCATTGTTATGGAAAAATGGCAGTGGCACTAAATTAAAGAGACTAAATATTCCGCGTCGTTTAGTATTAAAAACTTATTTGATAATGTTAATTGTGGATAAAAATATCAATTTTAAAATTTAAATATTCCCCTCACTTATATTTGGGAATATCTAAATTTTAAAATTAATATTTTTTATGCACAATTAACATAGTTTTTAATACTAAACGACGCGGAAAATTATTCCCTTTAATTTAGTACCACTACCATTTTTTCCATAAAAATGATGAGCAGGAATATGCATTACCGTGATAAGCCATGTAAATTGCTTATGTTCAGAGGTATTCGGAGGTATGACCAACCACCCAATATATGATCAAAAATTATTTTCATCTAGTATGGCTATTGGATACTTGGATAGTTCCTAATTTATGAATTCAGCGACGTTTCCATTAAATGTCAAATTTGACATTTGGTTTTTAAGTGACATAGTTCATTCATAAATTAGGAAGTATTTCACAGCCATACTAGATGAAAATAATTTTTGATCATACTATACAGGATGATTTATAACGGGTGGACTAAACTTCAACAGTATGTTGGGGAGGTCATTTTGAGTAAAAAAGGTTATATGAACATAGGGAGTATTCCATTTAGTTACCTAACTACAAGAGATAAAAGTTTTATTAAGGGGCGGGTCATGGTAAAACCGCTCGATAGTCAATGTTTCAAGCGTCATATCTACTACGTATGTGGGCCAACCATATATAACTTTTTTTTTATGTTAGCCTGTAGTTTTATCTGTCAAACGATATGGATTTCATTGCAATTTATTGGTAGGAAGGTCATTATAACAATACTTTACAAACACCTTGTAATTTATCTCCAAAGAGTTTTTCTCCCAAACGGCTTGTCCAATATTAGTCTTTTTTATATTAGAATTATTTTTTTTCATAGTTCTAGTGTGGTAAAAAAATAGAATAAATTCTGGAAAAAAAATAAGTTTGAAAAAGTCAAGTCCCATTTGTACGATTTTTATGAAATTATATCATTCGCTAGATATTAAGATATCTAGGACATTGGCGTAAACAGAATTTGAAATTTATGTTTCGTTTTTGAGAAAAACGTTTGACAGATAAAACTACAGGCTATCATACACAAAAGTTTGATATGATTGGCCCTCATACGTAGTAGATATGACGCTTGAAACATTGACTACTTTGAGCGGTTTTACCTTTACCCGCCCCTTAATAAAACTGATCTCTTGTAGTTAGGTAACTAAATGGAATACGACCTATGCTCATATAACATTTTTTACTCAAAATTACCTCCCCAACAAACTGTTGAAGTTTGGTCCGCCCGTTATAAATCACCCTGTATTTAAAATTGTCTACCATTTCAAACTTGAAGTTTCTGATTGTTACTTCTTTAGTTGTTACATTCCTATTTTCTCTGTTTATTTCCATATATTTACTTGTTCCTTGATTTATTCTTAGGCCTCTCTTTTTGCTTCTTAATGAATTTTTTGAATTTCTTCTTCCAGGCTTCTCCTATCTCTAACTAGCACCGTAAGATTATCTGCGTACGCCACTACTTGTATTGCTTTGTTGGTAATTGTTCCCTTAAAATTGCACTCTTTGACTATTGGATCCAGTGTTAAAACAAATAATGTTGTGGAAAGCCGTTCCTCTGTTTTACGTCTAAGTTAAATTTAAAATCTTCGGTTTCTTCTTCACCTGTCATGACTGCTGCGAAAGTTTCATCGTAATATGTGTCAGTCTCATTCACTTTCCCGGTATTTTCATGCCCTTCTTTGCTTTTATCACCTGCTTCCGTTCAAACTATTGAATGCTTGCTTGAAGTCTAGTTATACAATTTGCAATCTTGTGTCATATTCATAGAACGTTTCGATTATTTGGCTCATTATGTGTGCAGCATCAATTGTAGATCTGCCTCCTCTAAAACCGTACTGGTAGTCTCACATTTGCGTCTCCGTGGGCTTCATTAATTTTTATTAATTAGCGTAGTCAATATCTTATATATACTTGTATAAAATTAAGTAAGGCGATTCCCCTGTAATTTGCACAACGTACATTTGGATCTTCCTTCTTATATCCTGGCATTATTAGCCCTTCTTCCCATTCACTAGGCATCATTTCCTTTTCCCAAATGTGAGTAAGTAGTTTAAATATTCTTCGTCTGAGAGCTTCTCCTCCGTGTCTTATTAATTCGTGATGATGCTGCCCTCTCCTCCTGCTGTGTTCATCTTGAGCAGTGCTATTACTTCTTCTTCTTCTGTAATTAACCATGCTACTTTGTGTTGATATTTCGCGCTAACTATGTAACTTTTCCATTCCGTTGCTAAGTTTCCCATTTTTTTCCATTATTATTCGTTTCGACATGCATTGTTTCTCTTCTTAGTATTCTTCTTGTCCCATATCTGCATTAAAATCTTCCAGAGGTATGAGTGTGTCTTGTTTTGGGGTTCTTTCGCATGTCTTTCTTATGTTTTCATATAACTTCTTTTCTCGGGGTGCTACCTCAGTTGGCGCATATACATTTATAAGTGTAATGTTGGCTATATAATTTTTTAATCTTATATACGATATCCTTCCATTTATTCTCTTAAATTTCATCACATTTTTTTTCAATTTTTGCTTATCATAAATCCTGTTCCGTTCTGTCCTTGTTTGTCTTCACCTCCAAATCACAGCGTATAGTTTTCTTTATCAATCCTATCTTCTCCCTTCCATCTTATTTGCTGCAGGGCTAGTATTCCGATTTTGTATTCCATCATTACTCTAGCAGCTTCCTCCATGTTCCTTGTAGCTAGCATTGTTTCTATGTTCCATGTCCCCATTCTTAATATTGCATTTTTCTTTTTACTCTTCCCTCTTACCGTTTTATTCGTCTTCCTTTTCCTTGCCTTGTCGTTATCTTTTTTGTTTTTCCCTGTCTTCGCTTATACGTCTTTTGTTCCGATTTTCATTATTTTCCTCTGCAGGCTGAGTGTCTCACTCTCTTGGGACCTTTCACTCATCTTGAGTTTTTTCTCTTCTGTGTATTTTTCTTTCTTCTTGTTTTCAGGATTTTTGAGGTCCTCTACTCCGTACTCCTCGCCATTTACAATCATCTTATTATATCTGAGGTAGGCTGTATATGCTGTTTGTTTAGCGTTTTTACTTCCCTCGTCTAAAAGACGAAAGAAGTATTGTAACCGCGAAAAAATCACCTTTCGGGATTTCTCCAGATCTTCACGTTTCAGGGTCCCTAGATGACGAAAAACAGGTTTTTTCAATTCCGTCAGTCTGTCTGTCTGCCTGTTGGCGGTATAACTTAAAAACTATTTGTTGGAGGATGACGATATATTGCAGATTATATGTTTATCTGGCATGAAATCCAGACAAATATATACAGGGTAAGCACCTTAGAAAATTTAAGTTTTGTTTATTTTTGCGTTAATTTTGAAATAGAAGTAATAATTTTCACATAGGTCAGGCTTTACACTTGCCGAAAATAGGACTCAACAGATACAGGATAATGTCACAAAAGAGTCGAAACGTTTCAACAGTAAGACCGTCCCGTTAAATGGAGACGCGCGCCGCACTCATTTCAATAAGGCATGATGGAGCAGTATACGTCTCATCGATGCGGTTACGTTCGCTACGCAGATACGGCTGGAGTTCAAACCCCAGCGGGGGTGCGCCTCGGGTTATTTCTAGGCAACGCACTTTCGGGTTGTTATTTGTCAAATTCATTGCCGGTGATTATCGTTGCCCTTGGTAAATTATAGCTGAAAACATCTTCTGTTAACGTGAGTCGATTAATAATAATAAAAAGCTTTAGAACAAACGGATTTTATTAATGCTTATAGTCCACCCCTAAATCCCGTCATATTAGCGGCACCATTGTAACCCCGTCCGGCAAGAACTTTTTTTCACGTCCTTGGTCCCAATCACGGAATTAAAATTTTCAACTTTGGGCACTTGCTCGATCTACATTCACAGTAAACGTTCGATAGTGTGAACAAAATATATTTTGCACAGTGGTGCAATATGCTTTCAATGCTTGTCGAGTAGAACAGAGAATAAGAGGCAAGCATAAAATACAATACCCATTTCTGTTTATTAAATAACAATGGCTCAACCAGCTGTGAGATTTTTTTATCAATAATCTTATTTGCTCTCCCAGTTGCTTCATGCTTTTTTTATTTCTTTATTCAAACCGCATTTTTTCTAAAATTTGTTCTGCAAGTATTTGTTCCGACTGATTAACATATCACTGTCTGTTACAAAATTCTTTAATTCAGAAGCTGTGGATGTAATTTTATTGTCTTTGCATCATAGTATGATATTCAGAAATGTTCATTATATCTCTTTTACTGAGTCAATAGGTATCTGTTACAATCTTTTATTTTAATTTTTAATTCGTGTTAAATAAACGACAAAACCATTAAAATAAATAATTTTGTGTACTGCTCCAAATAAAACTTCGAAACGATGCCTAGAATGTATGTAGTACTGTAGGAAGTGATCACATGAGTATCTGCGAAAAAGGCAAATTTAAGGAAAGTAGGCAGGAAGAATTTGGGGGTTAATGACACAAAGGAATTTTACAGCAGGTAAGCAAGAATCTCACATATAACTATCTTGGGAGGTTGTATACGACTCGGTAATTCTCACTTGTAAACGGTAAATTGCTAACAACAGAAAGTGACGTTTTGGAAAAGAGGAGAGCAAATATTGAAATTCCTCGACGCAGCTTGCTATGAATTAATGAGTCAGGCATATCTTTAAATACTTCTCATTGCTTAAAATTAAAGTGCGGGATGCGTAATGTCGGCAATTTAACGTTTAGCTGGAAGTTGCTTGGAGAATTGTTATTAACTGGAAACTGACCCAACGGAACTGGTTGGAATAACGAATCGACAATGTGCTAATCTCGCAGATCGCATTATCGGATTACTTACGAACGGATTGCTTTTCTTCGAAATCAGCATTTTAGCTAAATTAAAAAATTCGAAATGTGCCCTCATAAATTTATTTAAAAAGGAATCAAGGAATTTTCACCGAAGAAGTACAAAGTGTTGAATCATTAACCGCTCCATGGTATCTCTCATTTTGGTTTTTGAATTAAAATAAACAATTGCTTAATCGATATTGATACAGAATACGATTACCTTGTACAATAGCGTATATAGAAAATAATTGAGTGCACGTGTGAGAAAGTGACTACTTGGTAGTTCACACACATAGGAGTATATGAATAATTATTTCATTTATTTAGTATGTTGATTAGCATTGATAATTATGTTTACGGTATACTGCGATCAGTGCAATCAAAATTCTGTTTAAGTTAGCCATATATTTGGATAATATAAACCTAAAATCACGTTACTAAGAGTTTTCATACCAAACACTAATAACAATTACCCTTAGTTGTTATTAACTTTATTAATTTTTATTTTTTAAAAAATCTGGTGTGATACACTCACACAACTTCCTTTTACGGTGATCTTATAATTAGCCAAACATTTAATTTTTAATTTTTAAGCATTTGCCAAAATTTACAAAAAATTACAAGTTCTACAGAAACCGTACAAAATAGAGCGTTAGTGCAAGAGACAAATTTTCTCTAAAATTTTAATCTGAATTCAAAAATGTAATAATATACCGGTGTTCTATTTAAAATAGGAGTTAATAAAGAAATAGGAAAAAAACAAAAGAAACCCATTTTAGAGGTATTCAACTGGAAAATCACCTATCTCACATCAATACACATTAAAAATGTAAAGTTTGAAAAAAATCTGATTAGTTAAACTGGGATAAATAAGTCAAATTTAATATAATTACAGATTTTTAGTTGATAAATAAAAATAATTTTGTCAAAAACGTTTGTTTAATAATTAAAATTTAGACGTTTCGCCAGTTTTGTTGGCATCATCAGTAATACATTGCAAATTGAAAGTTTATAAACAGATTAATATTATAATGATTTACATTGCTGAAATATAAAGAAATTTTAGGTTAGCGAAAATGCAACTATATTTCGAATTTAGCATACTTACTTGAGTTTTTTAAAAGTAGAATTATTACGACATGTTTAATTTTAGAAATTCATTAATAGAGCACTTAAGGAACAAGTAGGTCCATAATTAAATATAATAATTAATATTTCAAGTTGAACGTTTTCACATACTGCATGATGGAATGTTATATGGGCAGGAGTGATAAGATACACCATACTTCCGGTGTCATCCTATCGAACGTTCATTTTAGGTCCAAGAAGCACATATATGCAGGCTTGTTGTATTCAATGGACTTTTTTACTATTTGTCGGATATAAAAGTAGCGTCAATAGTGCTGCGGTTCTGTGTAAAATTTTGTTGTTCTTCCGGCATCTCTATCTTTTCTTCTATTTTATTCTTTATTATTGCCGTTGGCAGTTAGAGCGTACTATTCATTACGCTGATGCACCTGTTGTTCTTTGAGTATTGGTATTAGGATACCTTCCTTCCATTCTTCTGGTGCTTTCTCGGTGTTTATTATGGTGTTGAATACTTTTTGAAGCCATATGCATAGTGTAGTTCCTCCATATTCTACGAATTGTTTTATTGGTATGTTTATTTTTTAGTCTGATACTTCCACTTCATCACTGTTTTCCTCGTTATTTAATACAATGTGTTTTTCTTCTTCTTCTATTTCTCCATATAGTTTTGTGAAGTGTTCAACCCATTGTTCTTCTGTGATATCATTTATTTGTACGAAGTAGTGTCTTTTCTTTGTCTTTTTATCATTTTCCACACTTTTCGTTGAGATCCATATAAGTCGTGCTCCATGTATTTGGTGAAGTTCTCCCAGTGTCCTTTTTCGATATTATCTATTCCTTGTCTCCACGTATTCTTCTCTAGTCTCGTGCGTTTTCCTTCTTTTGTAGGTTATGTTACTGTTTCTAAGTAAAGTTTTAAAAAAGCTAATTCTACCCCCCCCCCCCCCTCCACTATTTTAAGAGATTGTAACCCAACAAAGAGGGATTCAAAGAAAAGTTTGTATGCAAAAGATTTATGTTTGTCACCACATTTCTGACACACCCTGTATAAGTCTGTTTTATGAAACAATAGTTTCAAGTTTTCAATAGAGTCAATAATTAGCTGTTACTTTATGGTAGAGTGTTTTTATGAATAAGTACGTAAGTTCGTATCTAAATAGCATTCAGTTTTTTTAATAGCGTACTTATGTTCTTCTATCTCTATAGGATAAAAATCTTTTAAGCCAACAAAATTTTTACAATACACCAGAGTAGTCCTTACCGATATCGATTGTGCAATGCGTTCTTATTTCAGGCAAAAGGAGGATCCCTGAATTGCCTCTCAATTTCTTAATTTTCTCATTAGACTTTTTCTGAGGTTAGCTTAAAGCTGAAGTGGCTTACAAATAGCTTACGGAAACTGAAATCTTCAGAAATATGGAAATTTGCATGGGGCCCGAAATCAATGAGGAGGCATGGAATACGTATTTCGAGAGTAAATTCCTTAGAAATACTTTTATTCTTAGATATTGGGGAGTTTGAATTGCGACTTAGTTCGAACAAAAATTTATTTCAAAATTTTCTTGAAAATAGGTGGTCTCATATGTTCAATAAAATAGTCACTACAAGTAAAATTAATAGCGTGGTCACATGCATTTGATGCATTAAATTTTATGGGCAACTGAGATTGATTGATTTATCTCGTCAATTTAGTCGTTTATCATTATAAATTCTTATAGTTATTAAGGTACCAAGGGCATTATGAGTAAAATAAGAGCCCAAGATTGTTAGTGCACTAACCGAGGGCCTTTGGTGTGTACAACAATCGCGGGCTCTTAGCTCATAATGCCCGTGGTGCCTTCAAGGTTTTGTCCTACCAATTTTTTTACCTAATTCATATTCATATTCAATTCATATAATTACTATGATATAGCAGTTAAGATTGATCTAGTTAGCTGATCTAATTTAGATTTGTGACATTAGCTGAGCTGTCATTAATTTTCATTGTAACAGTGGTGCATAATCAAGTTGTATCCATGGAAACAAATACTGTTAATTTTTCATAATAACCCTAGTGTTCTTATGAAGAAAATAATTGCCCTGGAGCGTTATTTTGTATCTAAGATACCTTAAAATAGTCATTAATTTCAATTAATGTACTGGTAGGACATAAATTTATTAAAACATAATTCAGTTTATAATGTATTTACAACGTAAACGGCCTAAAAATACTTCTTCTTTACGACTTAAGATATTACTCGTATATTAAAACAAAGTTTTTTCCTTGGACGTGTAAATTCTGCAAGCTGATTCATCTCAGTATTATTTTCATTTGCTCATTTTTCCAAATTTAAAAATAATACGCAACAGCAGTCTAAGAATTTCAGAACAAACATTTTTTCTGTTTAGATCTCATGCTTGTTTATGTAGATCAAAATCGTCTAAATGTTAACAAACTACGACGTATATTAGATAATGCACTTTTAGCTCTTGAAAAGCAATAATTCCACATTAGAAACTGTCAGACACATCATATTTTAGCCTTAACGATGTCAGCTTTGAGAGGGATTTATAAAACGAGCTTAAAACAAATCCATCGAATCCAAAACCTCGTTAATCACGCGACAGCGAATTGCAGAAATGACTCCTAATTTAATGGAACTTTCAGCAAACGGTTTTTGATACGTATGGAAAAATCAGAAAGCTCGGCTGGTATTCCCAAAGAAAATTTACGATAAGTGTGTAAGCCGCGGCTTATCTGCCGATAAACCCGCTGGGAGATTTATTATAACAGAAAATTTCGGGTTCAGGCAGGGTCAATTTAAAATCCCGCTTTTAGCATCGGAAAGGGGTAATATTAGACTATATCGTGGCGTTTAAAAGCATCAAGATCGATGTTATCCGAAGGACAATCGGAAATTTATATTTTTAAAGCTCATTCACCACACTTTAAGACTAGAAATTTAGACCTTAAGTGTGTCTTGCATAAAAATAAATCTGTTATCTATTATTCTTGTTGCTTTTACATAGTGCTAATATTTTATAGGGTACGGATTGCATGTTTTTAGCGCTACCCATTAATTTGGTAAACCTTATTAAAACTTGAAGGCCCACCATTAAGTTAGCGACCTATTGGTACTAATGTGATAAAAAAACACAGACTACAACTCATGTAAATAGTGCAATAATGTAAATGTGATATCCTATTCTTGATTTATAGATTATTTGCATTATTCTACGAGTAACTTTCATAGTTTTTGATCAATAACTATTATTTCATTCTGTGGAACAAGTGCTTTTCAAGTTTTTCTAGAAAATTCTGTTCCAATTACTATCAAAGTATGCCAGAAATTCAATTTTCACAATATGATAAAATTATACCACACACAAAGTTTTGCTTTTAAGCAACACATGAGTGGGTAAATGAGCTGTGACACTTCACATCCAGTTTTAACAGGGTTTGAACAAATCTGTGATGTGTTAGTGCACTCTCGTGTCTGAGCGCATGAATGCAGTTTTCAAAAATGTCAACGAAGAGCAGCAGATCATGGTATTTTACATTTTAATTGGAATTATTTGACCCAAATTAGTTGCTTTGAAACATTCGTTAAAATTTTTGAAAGTTGTATCCTCTGACAACTAAAATTCTATTTGAACGAATAAACCAAAAGGTAACTTTAAAACAGTTGAACGACAAGGCTTTCGTAATGGAAGATCATGCACAGACGCGATATTCGTAATAAAACAAATTACTGAACAAGCACTTGAGTACTAGAAACTAGCATTTCTATGTCTGGTCGACCTAAAGAAAGCTTTCGACAGAGTCGAAGACCGACTTGAAGACGTAATTCACCTTCTGTATAATAGAGAAATCACATAGACATCATCAAAACGATTGAAGGCATTTAAATCACATCAACACAAAAACCAAAACAACAGTAATTAACAAAGAACCTACTAGATGCAAACTAGAAATTGAGCAACTTATGGAAATAAAATACTTGGGTATCAAATTATCCAACTACGACTATGTGGAGAAAGACGTCAATGATCAGATTCAGAAATCCAATAAACTAGCTGGATAATGATAGGTTCTTCCGGGTTATGCCGTGGTCGTCGATTTGAACTTGACGTTTCGCTGCTCATGCTGTCAGCTTCTTCAAAAGTTTTCTAAAGACTGATGTTGGTGACTTTTGCTCCTGGTTATATACCGAGGAGCCGTTACGGTTGGCTGCTCATGTAGATCTTGTATGTGATTTGGATTTGTCGTTTTTCCGCTTGGTTGCTCACGTGAAACTTGTTTATGGATGGATTGGTTTTGCAGAGCTACCTTCCATGTGTTACTAAGGCTATAGCCGTCTTCTCGATTGAAATTGTTCGGATTTTTAATAATTTCTAGGAATTCCCGAATAACACGAGGGAAGTATTTTTTAGTCCTGGCTAGTATGTTTACGGAGTCTTAATTTATTCTGTGGTCCCCTGGTCCTAGTAAGTGTTCTGCGATGGCTGATTTTTGTATGTTTCCAAGTCGTGTGTGGCTCTGGTGTTCTCTTATTCGACATTGGATGCTTCTTCCCGTTTGTCTGATGTAAGATTTGCCACAGGTACATTGGAGCTGGTAAACGCTTTCTGTCTGTAGTCTGGGCAAAGAATCTTTGTTGGAGGGGATCCCATAAAGGCATAGACCTACCAAAGAACAGGCATAATTGCTTATATAGGTCCTGGGTGGTGTAGCTTGAACAAGCGTCCACATTCGATCAGCAGAGTTAAGCAACGCTGTCTCTGGTCAGAACTTGGATGGGAGTTCCACGGCTGCATCTCTCGGCGCCTCGTGGTACGGCTATCACGGAAAAAAGTTGGTCCCGGCGGTCATACAACATCATGACAGTCGTTAGTGGGGTTGGAAGTCCTCATAACTGCACAGCGACGCCTGTAATTGGCCTAACGGCTGTTGGCTGAGTGCGAATTAAATAAATAAATAAAAAATAAATATAGAAGTGAAGAAGAAGAAAGTTCACATTTTCTGCACTTCTCACCGTAAACTCATATTCTATTCGAATTTGATATTTGTTTTTATATTTATGTATAGGTATAATTGGGTTAACTAAGCCACATGCAGAAGATACACGTTGGTAATGTTTTGTTGTTTTTGATTTCCAATATTTTATTTTCGCTTAGAAAGGAATCTGCTAGCAATCAATAAATATGATGTACTTGCTTCAGGAGAAACGTTGTTAAAATGTCAGATATCTGAGAGTTTTATTAAAGTGCCTGGCTATAAAGTCATTCATAAGGATATACCCTTAAAAAGGAGGGGAGAATTAGCTTTCTACCTAACTAACTCATTGCAAGCACAGACTTTAAGTACATCTGATTCTAGAAAGCAACAATGGATGGAAGTTAAAATAGATAAAAGTTATTATATTTTTGGTGTTGTTTACATACCCTTTGATATCAATTCTGACATATTTTTAAATGAATTTGGTAATACTCCTTTCCTACTTTGGTGCAGAAGGTACTCACTTTTCGCACTTATTTGCGTGCAGAAAGTGACTACTTTAAAACAGATGAACAACAAGGCGTTCGTAATGGAAGCTCGTGCACAGATGCAATATTCACTTCTAATATAATATAATACCATGAGTAGTCAAAGGTATGTCGAATATTTTTGCTGTGGTATCAGGAATGTACATTGCGCTTAGGTTCGATTAGAACGAATGCGCTAGCACGAGTCTTAATCCTAAACGCAATGGACATGAGTAATGATACCACCGCAAAAATATTCGACTTAACTTTGACTAAGAATGGTATTCGAGGAAAAATTCAACGAATATAACTTTAAAAAATCTGGTGTGATACACGCACACAACTTCCTTTTACAGTGATCTTATAATTAGCGAAAATTTGATTTTAAAGTTTTAAGCATTTGTTAAAAAATTTCAAAAATAAAAAATTCTGCAAAAACGGTACAAAATAGAGCGTTAGTTAAAGAGACAAATTTTCTCTAGAATTTTAAGTTGAATTCAAAAATGTAATAATATACCGGGTGTTCTATTTAAAATAGGAGTTAATAAAAAAAATTGAAAAAAAAACAAAAGAAATCCATTTTAAAAGTATTCAACTGGAAAATCACCTACCTCATATCAATACACATTCAAAATTTTGTAAAAATGTGAAGTTTGAAAAAAAATCGTTAGAGCTGTTTTTGAAAAAATCGAAAAAACTGAAAAATCACAAGAGTAAACACCTACTTCCGGTTATGCGATTTTCTTAAAAAGCTTGCTGTCGCATCTACATAGTACACAAAACTTATATATGAAGTTTCGCCGCCATACCTCCTTTAGTTTTTGAGATATCCTGTTCACAGACACACAGACAGACAGACAGACCAATGAAACAAAATATGTTTTTTTTGGGTTCAGGGGACTCTAAAATGTGAAGATCTGTTGAAACTCAATTTCGGATTTTTAGGGTGAATCCAATACTTCTTTTATTGTAAAAGGAAGTCAAAATCATATTGAGAGCAAAGTTTTACGTGAAATTTGAATTGCTGTGAGTTCGTTTCAATAGGAGCAATCAAAACGTAAAATTATAATAACTGTTATCACATCGAAAATGTCAAAAAATTATGTCATCAGGATTACTAGTGGTTATGTCGTAAAGTTATGCCGCTTGGAACCACTAGTCTATTTGTATTATTTGACAGATGTGCAAATTACTGAACAAGCATTTCAGTACAAGAAACCAGCATTTCTATATGTATTCGAGCTAAAGAAAGCTTTCGACAGAATAAAACTTGAAGACGTAATTCACTTTCTGTATAATAGAGAAATCCACATAGACATCATAAAAACAATTAAAGATATTTATAGGAACAACAAAATAGAAGCTAGAATAAACGGCCAACTATGTCAACATTTTCTGCACTTTATTGCCAACAATTTTTGTACTCCAGTGTCAAGTGATAAGCATCTGAATGGCTAAATCTGACAAATGTCGATTTGTTTCGACAATTCATTCTTTTTTGACAAATGACAAATTGAAAAATTAAATTTCTTGTAAAATATTAAGTCTTTGTTGAAAAATAGTATGTAACACACGTGTGGAAAGGCCATTAGAAAACTTGCCTTTCACATGCGTTTTCCAATTGCATTCTTTCCGCACTCGTATTACAATATACTAATTCTACATTTATTCGAGATTCTGACTGATTAATTTGGACAACTTTAATGTAAATATGCTTGATCTGAATAAAAAAATAAATTAATTATGAACTTTCATTGAATGTTATAATTTTAAACAAATTGTTGATGTTCCGACTAGGATCACTCATGAAGCTCACGCCCTTTTGGGTTATTTAATACAGAACTTTGCCTACATAGAGAGGGTGATTGACATGACTGCAGTTGAGCTCTCTGTGTTGCGGGTCCCAAGTCCGGAAGAAGGAGGAAGGGAAAACGAGCGGGTAAAAGCCTTGAGGAAATTTGTGATGTCGATAAACAAATTTAGAAATCTTAAGAACTGCTACCTGATAACAATAGTCAGCGCTACCAGCGAATCATGGACCAGAATGGCCAGGGTGAGGACGAGTTTCTGGGACCTTAAAAGAGGTATATTCGCCTAAGGGAGTTCACCCCAACAGAAAATCCTGATCTTCCAAGTTGGGACCAGCACCTCAATACCCGTATAAACTTTAATTTTGCTTATAGTACTACCGTTAATTCTCGGAATATGAATGGAAACAGATTACAGCAATGTATATCGAGAAATAGGGCTATGATAATTGGTACATGAAATATTCAAATTATTGAAAACAAATCAGACGATATAATATGTGAACTGGTTAAATTTCGGGTTGGAATTGCTATACTATCACAAGCAAAAAAGAGATGTCGAGGAAATGAAGAACTAGATGACTATATACAAGTTTGGTTGGGAGTGGCTAAGTTGCAGAGAGCTAAAACAGGAACCTATATTGCAATTAAAAAACACCCACAAAGTACATCAAGAGTTTTGCAAATATCTCAGAAAGAATTAGATCAATGACAATTTCCTTGTGTGAAATGGAAACAGTTATAATTGAACCTCATGGCCGTACTGATGACTCACATTAAGCTAAAAAGGAAGAAGTCAACGTTTGTTAAAAATTGTAGAAAGAATAAACTCTCAGCCATAAGTGATTTTAGCGGGAGATTTGAATGATCGAGTATGTTCAAGAGTAAATGATACGATTGTAGGGTGATATAGGGAAACAGTCACTAATGACTTAGGGAAGCGTTTAATAGATTTATATGAAGTAAATCAACTGAAGATTACCAACAACCATTTTCCACATAAAAGTATTCACCTGGTCACATGGGAACGATCCATGCAACTATATGAAAATAGGTTGTTAAAAACAGAGTAACAATACAAGGCACCACTAATTTATAAACAGAATACGACACAATTAAAATTGCAGTACCTAAAGCTGCAGCAGAAGCGCTTGTAAAGTGTGAAGTAAAGAAATAGAAGCAGCAAGCTGCATGCCTAACTGACAATACCCAAAACTTAATGAAGAAAAAGAATAAAATATATAATGACTAGTTGGCAAATAAAAAACGAAGTCAAAGTAATATTAAAAAATATATAAAGAACTACGATATAATTAAGGAACACAAAATCATGGAAACAACAGTTTTTACAAATTGACGTTTAGTGGGTGGAGCTTAGTCAACAGAAGTGTGGAGATCCATTAAAAAATAAAAACTAATGACTGTAGTAGATATGACCAACTCATTGGTATATACTGTTTGAGACTTTTCAGGTTACTCGAATTATTGTTGTTGTAGGATTTTTGAATAAACACCCAGCATTCTCTGGCGTAATGTGCCTTGCACCTTGTGAACTCGAGCAAGAATCCACGCGATGGTCATGCTCTTTGGTAGCCACCAAAAACGTGTTGTTTGAGTACCTTGAGAACGAGTATACTTGGGCAGATTTGGCCGTGTTGCTGTGTGTGCATCCATATTCATTAACATTTCTCAGACAGCTTGCATTATCAGAGTGAAAGTCGCAATAAGAACTGAAGGTTGGTGTGGGGCTATTAGTCCTCTGTCAAGCGCGCGGAGTGACGTAACGCTGATTGGTCGTTCAAGTGCAGCATAGGGTGTGGCCGTATGGCTCACATTGGTTGTAATACTTTAGATCGTCTATCATAGGAGTCCACGATTTACTATAGCTTAAAACCATCGTCCCTGTTTATATTATTTGGTTGTTTTTCTATTTCAACGGCTTCACGTATCACTCGCGGGTGGTATTCTGACAAGTACTTAGGCGTGCTCAAATTCTAAGGTGTGCCCATTTGTAAATATAAGATGTAAAGCATTACAACCACTGTGCATCATACGGCCACGCCCCACGGATTACGCTGCACTTGAAGGACCAATCAGCTTTACGTCACTCCGCACGCCTGACAGAGGACTATAAATAGCTTCCGACCGACCTTCAGTTCTTAGTGCGATTTTCACTCTGATGATGCAAGCTGTAAGGTCTTGCGAAACGTTAGTGGATATGGATGCACAAACAGCAACACGGCCAAATCTGCCTAAGTGTCCTCGTTCTCAAGGTACTCAAACAACACGAGCCATCAAAGAGCATGACTATTATGACACATTAAGCCAGAGAATGCTGGGTGTTTATCTACAAATACTACGCGGTCTGAGTCGAAATTCTATGTTAACAAAAACAACTCATTAGTATTAGTGAGTGAAAAAAATATTACGAAAAATTGTTAATTACGGATAGACAGGACTTAATCGACTTTTACATATTTTTAGATAATTCAAATACTACGGAGAGCAAATTATTGTCAGTGAAGTGTAGGTACAAAGGAGCGTACACCAAATAATGAAAAATGGAAAGCCTCCAGGCCCAACAAATATTCCAGTTGAATTACTAAAATATGGAGGAACGAGTTTAATTATTAAATTAAACAACACTGATAAATAAATGTTGCCAGTTAAATAAACTTCTATCAGAATGGAAAACATCACACATAGTATCTATCTTTAGAAAGGGCGGTAGGAAAGATTCAAAATTCTATAGAGGACTGAATGTGAGTTGTACAATGAGCAGATTGTTCGCAAAGATAATAAAAAGTTAATTAAGAAATAAAATCGGCAATAGGGAAAATCAAAGTGGATTTATACCAGGGCAATACTGTACGGATAACCTCTTCACTTTGCAATACGAACAGAAAATAGGAACAGGAGAAGAGATTTAAAATAGGCATATGATTCCAGTCCTCCAATTAAACTTCAGGAACTTTTGCAGAGTATGGGTATTAACACAGCCTTTCTTACAATTATTATTAAAGAATTGTATGAGGGAAACGTCTCTCATATAATAAAAAAGGGAATAATCTTTCCCATAAAAACAATGAAGGGAATTAGACAAGGGTGTAGTCTTTCTTCGCTTTTGTTTAACCTATATGTGGGAGGGGCATCAAGACATTGCGAAGAAATGGGAATATCAATTAATAGCAACTATCTTTTTACCCTCAAATTCGCAGACGACCAGGTAGTGTTAGAGCAGGACTCCTATGATTTCGAGTTCATGGTTAGACGATTAAGTACAGAATATGAAAAATGGAGCCCCCAAGGCATAATACAGAAGACAGAGTATTTGGTGGTTAATTTTGATACTTATAAATTAATATAGCACTGTTCCACAAGTGCAAAAATTTAAATATTTAGGTCCTGTAATTGATAAAAATGGACTGGGTAGATAAGAAAGTAAGCACGGAATACAACAAAGTAAAAAGATGAAAGGCTGTCTGAACTGTTTAGGGTGGGATAAAGCTGTATCACTGAGAAATAAAAAATCTGTTTTAACCGGAACTTTCCTTGCTTGAATTACATTAATTCGCAAACAAAAAGTAGTCAACTGGCAGTGTTGAATCCTAGGGGGGTGACCGGGGGGGGGGGTATAGTACAAATCCCCCTTCGCAAACATTACATCCCCCTTCGCAAACATTACCACTTTTTATTCATGTTTTTTTTCTATCTATAAAGGAATGGGACGTTTCATCCCCCCTTTCCCTCCCCCCGGAGTAATAAGCTGAATTTAATACTGTTCGCTGGGATTCGAACTCCGCATTTCCAGGCGAATATTTTGAGTTCAGTTTCTAGTTCGTCGCGCAGGTCCGCCGCTTGCAGCCGCTTGAAAAATTGAGCCACGATCCTGCGCAAATTGTACGAGTTTATGCTGCGTTATAAAGACACCATACTATTCTCTCCCATTTGTGATGTTTACCCTGTATCCCTTAGATTTCATTTTAGCCAGTAATAAAGCCTGAGCTACATGCAAATTATTATTTTTGTCTATTTTTCAGTTAAAGCAAAAATATATATTTTTTATTTTTTAAGGTGCTCACCCTCTATACATTTCTCCAACATTTTCTTGGTTTCATGCCAGGTAGATATATAATCTGCATACAAAATATCGTTTTCCTCCAAGTAGTTTTTGAGTTATACCGCCAACAGGCAGACAGCCAGACAGATTGAAAATTTGTAAGCAAATGTGGTGAGTAATAAATTTTGCAGTATTCTAGCCACGGTTTTAGTCACGCCACAATGATCAGCGATAGGCATATCATGGTATTCTTGTAGAATTCGAAGTTGTTGTTCTTTGAAAACTACTACTCACTAGCCCAAATTGACCCGAGAAATGAATTTTAAGTACCACAAATCTAAAATAAGCCGTAAAATACCTGCGAAATCATATAGTTCTAAAATTAGGGTGAACTTCAGGAACAGTACGAGAAAGTGCATGTGGGACGACGTGATCTTTGCCTTTGTGATGTATGATTGAAAAGTCTTATTGTTGTAGCCGGATGGCCCATCGAGCTAATCGACCAGAAGGACTTTGTAATATATTTAACCAGAGAAGTAAGTAATCGTCAGTAATGACAGTGAAGTGTGTCCCTGCAATGTATGGGCGCAATTTCTCGATAGCCCATATAACCGGTAAACATTCCTTTTCTGTCGTCCAATAATGTCTCTCAGCATGTTAATAATGAACAACTAAGATGAGCGATGACTTTTTCTCCATCTCGGGTATGTTGCTATCTTAATACCACAAAGACCAAAATCTGAAGCATCTGTCGGTACTGTACAAGGTAAAGAATGATCGGAATAAGACAGTTTGGAGCGCCTCTTGACAATCGGAAGACCAAACAAATGAACATTCTTCTTTGTCAACGCAGTTACAGGAGGAATAATAAGAGAAAAATTAAGTATGAAACGTCGGTACCAACTGGCCATACAGACTATACGACGTACAATAGTAACGTTAGAAGGAGGAGAAATATTTACGATGGGCGACACCTTCTCAGGATCTCCTAATAATTCAGATTTGTTCACCACATACCCTAAGTGTTTCAGTTCGGGAAGAGAAAAATAGTACTTATCTCTATGTAAAGCGAAACCGGTCGAAGATAATTTATTAAAAACTTCTCTTAAAACATCTAAATGTTTTTCTAAATTCGGTGTTGTAACCACACTGTCAGTGAAATAAGGGATGCAATAAGGTTTGAGTGAAGCTCCAGGAACACAATCAATCAGACGTTGACAGGTGGCTCCGGAATTGTGGAGTCCGAACGGCATACGAGTCAACGGAAATCAACCACGGTTAGGAACGGTGAAAGCAGTAATTGGTTTAGCATCGGAGTAATTTGCCAATAAGCGGAATGAATGTCTAAACTAGAAAGACACTGAGTATCGCGCAATCGATCTTAGATCGGTGAGATGAAATGAAGGGGGTAAGTATCTTTCTGACCTTTCGGTTCCTACAAAATCGATACCTGCGTGTTATTTTTCGTCTCAACTAAGACTATACGACTAGAAGAAGGACTATCAAAAGGTGCGACAACTCCAAGTTTTGACACTGGTTCAAGTCCTTCATTAACCACCTTTCGTAAAGCTAGTAAAAATGGATAAGAGCTTTGTTTAATTTGTTTAGCAACTGTCTTAATCTGATGTTTTACTAAATCAGTACAGCCTAATTCAGATGACAATGATGAGAAATAACGATTAATGATCGAAGTAAGCCCAATGCCTTGAGAGCTACATAGACCAACAAATGGAGAAACTTGATCCACACAGACAAAATTGGCAGATGAACCAAATGCCCACAAATTATTTCGGAAATCGCGTATAAAGTTCACTGACCTCCAGAAATCAATACCTAAAATAATTTGTTGGGATACTTCAGGTATTACCAAATACCAAAGTATCAGTTGCTGTCGTTTTACCTCAAGCGTAATGGGTAAGGTAAGCGGTTCGCTTACTGGGTATTTAATTCCGTTTGCTAAACATTTTATCGACAAAAATCAAAATTCGATTGTGCGATGCTCTAGTCTTTTCCCATCTAAATTACTGTGATATAGTATACGAACTGTGTCTAAATGCTAATGACAAAGTTAGATTACAGCAAGGGCAAAGGGATTGTCTACGGAATTAAAGAAACATATTATCAGCACGTAGAACAGGTGCGTATTGCATTCTGCATCCATGTTTTCTAAGATTATTAATACCAAATGTTTAAAATATGTAATAAGACCAGTTCAAGGAACTGGTATGTATCGCTTATATTCGCCCACCGCACTGAAGATTTTAAATCGTCATTTAGTTACCAGGTTGCCCTAAATAAACTGCAGTTATAACTACAGAGCGTAAGTTTCCAAACTTTTAAAAACGACTTGAATAACTTCACTTGTCCCTTTAATAATATCAGTATCAAATCGTAGGAGCTAATTTGTTAGGACTACATACCATATTATTTATTTGTTTAGCATCATAGAAAGGACTTTACACTTTACCTACACTTACACACATATACACAAACACACACAAATCGGTTTATAATGTCTGTGGACGTCGGCGGATGTCTAGATTTTGTTCATTTCTATTTTCCCCACTGATTTTCTGTGAGCTTAGTGTCAGACACAGCTTTTCTTATTACTTTTCTAGATTTTCTGTAAACGTGATATAGACAGGCCGACACTGCAATTTTATAGAGAATAAATGGATGTTCCCGAGTAGGATTTGATATGAAAACTAATTTATAATTTTGGGTTCTAAACATTCTAAATCGGCTTAAAGTTTGATATTTATTAATTAAGCTTGAAAAAAGATATTTCTCTTGTCAAAAGGAACTTTTATTATACAATTTTTATTAAGTACTAAGAAATCCATTTTTATATATTCTTTTATAAAGTTACGTATATAACGCTTAAAACATAATTTGCAAATGATACAGTTCAGCCAAACATTACCTTTGTTATATATTTCGATAATAGTAGGCTGCCATTTTTCATAGTGATATTTTAAATACGTTGCTCTCTTTTGGCAGCTTGGTAATTTACATGGACTAATTAAATGGATACCTAGACTTCCTATCCCTACGTTATAGGAAAATTCATGTTAGGTATGGTAACAAACGAGTGTGGATTTTCATATTACTATTTAGGAAAATTATGGTAATTTGAAAAGACTCCAAGAAATGAAATTATAATAAAGTCCTATGACACAGTTAATTTTTGTGGCATTCTTCGTGTACTTGTTGGCTCATTTTCTACATCATGGAGAATGTGATTTTCCAAATTGGCTGTATGAGCCTTACTTTCAACAACGCGTTGTAAGTAGCCCGTGCATTTAGTTCGTCGACGGACAGTTTAAAAAGTTAGGTGATTTGGCGCTTCTCGTTGTAAATCTTTCTTAATACAAATTAGGCTGAATTCTCCATAAATCTCAAGTTGCTCTGCGTTTTTTAACATGTTCACTTTTACAGAGTTACTATTGGCAGTTACTGTTACTTATGCACTTACGAGTAGCGTCTATGATAAATTTAACATTGACAAATTTGGTTCGTGAACTTGTTAAGTTGTGTTTCCTTACCTGTGTTAGCATAGCTAACTTGATTTAGTGACCTTATTTTGTAGTACAGTTGCTTTATGCATATTATTGGTGGAAAATTTGAACATAGGTAAGATCAAATGCGATCGAGTATATTTTATTCGATTTGTTTGCGATAGACAGAAATAGACTAATATGCGATTAACATCTAGTATCCGCAGAATTTAGGTGTTTTGTTAGAAAACACTGAATTCTAGGATGCTAGAAGTTAAGTCACGTATGTCTATTTGGGTCTAACGCATACAAATCCCGTAAACTGCGTTCTAACTCGTTTGGCTGTCAATGTTCGCATTATCTACCACCAATCTGTATACAACAGTTTGAGCCATACCTGGTCATGATTTCCATTGATTGGCGCCATTTTGTATCCTGGTGTCACTTTGACAATTAAAGTTAAAGGCATTAACTAAACAAGGCATTAAAATGAAATGCTTTCCTAGAAATAACAATAGACGAAATTTGTGGGGCAAGCAGGTTAATCGCGAAACGGTAATCCTGATGGTAATTCACATATATGCGAACAGCATTTTGAAGATATGTGGGAGAACGTGTTGATGGCATAAGAAAACTTAAATTAATGCTGTATGTATGTATGTATGTATAATCTGTAACCTCATTTTACCTTGCGGTGTAGAGGCTGGTGCTTTATGCTCTGGCATCTGGCGGTACAATGCTCAACTTGCCCCGGATTCGGGATACAGAGTCGGAGCGCGCCTTTGGTGCTTGCGCAGCAACCATTGTGTAAGTTGTGTGTTTTGGTGATGTGTTGACCTTGTTACTCTATCTCTTAGGTCTGTGGTTCTGAGTAGAGCACAGTTAATTTGGTGCTCAACTGTGAATGGTCTCACTGAACCCGATTCTAATCGCCAAGGATACGGAAGAATTTCGACCTCAGCGGGATTCGAACCGAGGACTTGCTTAATGCAAGCCTGGCGCTTATCCATCTGCGCCGTCGTTGACATTGGAGCCTGGAAAATAAAAAAATGGCTTCTCTATACAATAAAAAATGCCTTAAAATTGAAATTCTGTGTGGTACGAATGCATATGCAGAACTTCAACGACAACGAATTCTTGTGTCATCAGCAAGAATACTGAGAAGGCGCTTAGATGATCTCAAATTTGAATCGGGCATATTAGTAAATCGGTGCATTGCAAAGTGTATAGATAAATTCAGTGGGAAGGAATTGAAAGTAATAATTTTAAAATGTGTGGATGTGTTATTATTTAAGAAAGCATTGAGTGTAAATAATATTTATAATTTCTTATTGATAGGACATTGCTTTGCTACATTTGAAAATTAATGTAATAGAAATGTTGCGCCTTGTCATTAGACTAATGTAGACGACAAGTATATTTTGAACTTGCTTGTTTAACAATCCTTCTGGTTAATGTTTATGTGTGTTAGGGGATTTTAATGAGGTTGGCAGTTTATTTTGTTGCGATAGTGAAACAAAAGAGATACAGAACTAAAATATAACAAAGGTAAACATTTGTGTACAATCACTATTTTAGCAAATTTTTGCTATACGCCAAGTTCCCATTTCGTGGTGTTTTGTGCATTGAATCATTATAAATTCTCCTACAAGGAATATTTACTATTACCATAGAACCGAATGACATCTTTAGGGAGAATGCGTTGCACAATTTGGTTAATATTCTATAACATATATTTTTCTAC